>JALHCF010000110.1:127814-164554 GCA_024341135.1 Tolypocladium album
GGGGACAGAGCCATGACGGTGAGCATTATATCAATGAAGCCGTGGCCATTTAGCCCTGACGAGCCTCTGAAAGAGTCGAGGTCAGACTCAACTGCCCTACGATGTCCGCAGAGTAGTACGGATATATACCAAAACTGTAGTACCTGCTGGTACATACGACCATACCTACTAGAAAGCACGGGATCCCGTCCGCTCTCCCATAGTTAAGCTAGTAAGGGGCAGATTAGTAGTTGGGTCGGTGACGACCAGCGAATACCGGCTGTTGTATGTTCACATATTTTTTTGCAATTTTTCTCGATTTCTTTTGCTTCGTTTGCTTCCGTTATTTTCATGGAAGTGTTATGGTTTGAGTACATGTACCTGCACGACCAGGGGGCTGGCCCATTATGCGGCCTGATGCATGTTGGCTGCGATAGTTTCCTAATCAGGATGTCACGCCTTGGCTGGCCGCCACCTGAGTGGTGCCTTCCTTGAGCGCATTCCTTTTTTGAGCCGAGGGAGGCCATGTTGTCTCACCTTTTTCACGACGAGTCCAGCCCCGACACTCTGAGCGAGAGTGCATTCAACAAACAGTCTCTCACCTGAATCCTCGAGACACACAGTAGAGCGGCTTGCGCCAAAAACTCCTGCCGCCCAAGCTCGCGACAGCGAGCAACCTGCATCCAGTGCTTCAACGCGAATTGTCCTTGCGTCTCGCCTCTATGAGACATGCGAATGTACGATTCAAACGCAAGCACGGTGCGTCGGAGGACAGTGCGCAGAGGGCCTCCAAATCGGCCACAGTTTACTTTAAGCCTATATTGAAAACGTTAAGGGCTGCGGTCCCTAACGAGAGTAGGCCAGCTCCCGAAAGATTTGCCACCGTCTCGCGATCTTTGCTCCTTTGAACCAATGACCTACGCAAGACCTTGCCCTGTCCCCCGTCGGTTCTGGCAATTGTGGTTAGCTTGATGGCCTTCGTAGACCGAGATCAATCGTCCTCGTCTCAACCCGAATCTGGACGGATCACCATCGGAGTTCCAGGTGGTCCGGATTTCTTATAGCGGCATGCATACTCTCACCTTGATTACGTGGGGCGCCAACGATAACCATGCTCTAGGCAGAGCTACGGAATGGGACGGTGTGCTTCGTGACGTCGACATAAGCTCAGATTCAGAGGCAGACGGGGAGCTAAATCCGTACGAGTCGATTCCATTGGCTCTTCCGGCTAGCAATTTTCCTCCAGGCACTCTATTTTTCCAGGTTGCTGCCGGCAATAGCTGCAGTTTCTTGCTCACCGATGATGGCCTTGTCTATGGTTGGGCTTTGGTATAGGTGGATTTCGAGACTAGAAGAGTGCCAAGGATAAATGGTCAGATTGCTAACCTTATGACAGGATGCTGCCGGCGACGAGAAGTTTGGCTACGCTGCTGATGGGAGATATACGAAATTGCAGAAGACTCCAAGTCAAATTCAGGGTCTTGCAAACATTACTCATATCGTCTGCGGAGCGAACTATACCCTAGCTCTCGACGCCAAAGGAAACGTCTGGGTCGAACAGAACCAGCTTGGTCATCGCCTTCGCGGGCGTAATGTTAGCAAAAAGCCCTCACACCACGCCTTGTCGAGGTCTGCCTCAACAATGCCAAATACATCGCATCCGGCGAATATCACTTTTTTGCCATCGATAAGAAGTACAACGTCTAGGCTTGGTGCTTGAATTGCTTTGGTGAAGCCGGCTACACGAAAGGTGCCGGTGGCGAGTCTACCATCTTGCTTTCCCCGATGAAGATCACCGACTTATGCAGGATGAGCGTCACGGCCATTGATGGAGGAGCTCATCTTTTGCCGCTATCGATCGCGGCCGGTTTCCTCGTCTGGGGGCGAATGGATGGCGGACAGCTAGGCATCGACTTCAGCATCGAACAGCTAGGGAATGAAGATCTAGTACACCGTGACAGCGGAATAAGCCGCGGATTGTCTCTGCCTGGCCAAGGTCACAGGGATCGGCAAGGCCGTGTTCATCGCCTTGGTACTGACCATACAATCTTCATTAGTAGCGACGGCGGTGCATACGATACGGGAATCGGCTCGTCCGGTCAGCTTGGACTTGGATCGGATGACGATGCCGAAGTCGTACAAAGGATGCGAGGCAAGGATTGGAAGGAGATGCGATTAACGTGGGCCGGCGCGAGCGGACAGCTTTTCATCGTCGCCGGGCCCGTCAAGAGTGCATGAGAATGCATCATCCACTGTACCGTTTTCATCTTGTGGTCTTTGACCGTAATTTTCTGTCTTGGCCTCTGGTCTTGAGTCTCTGGCTCTGCAGGTCAGCTTGCCCGGGTTCTCCAGCCAGATCAGGGCCAGCAGTGCTTCAGCGACCTGTTATCAAGACCGTCGTATCACTTGCCGGTGGCGTCCGGCAGATGTCACCCAACCGGCGTTCTGTTGTCTCGTCGACCTCACCAAGATCTGGCTCTGTGAGAGTTTGCAGCACCGCGCTTCGCACGACTTTATCGCACGACTGAAGGTTTCTTCTCGCCCTGAAAGACTTGAATTGTGTCATTCTACGCCCTTGCATTACCTCTTTTCCGTCATCCTGAAGGCTGCATCTCATGCGTACTATCCAAATGGTATCTTCCAACACTAGTCACAGTGCTCGACCCGCACCGGCCAAAACGATTCGCGAAGCGAATACCGAAAGGCCAATTTGCCGTCTATGGCCTTGATGGTGACCAAGTATGGGTTTGCACCGATCGATCTCCTTAGGGGCCGTGATTTGCATCCCACTTACATGCCCTTGACCACGATCGCACCGAGGACGATAGGGAATATCGTTGTCGATATGCTACGTCATCTTATCAGAAGAGCCTGGCCTCCCCGTGTTGGCCGTCTCAAAATTCGTCTATCTCCAGTGAAAATGCAAGGTATCAGATTCAAGCATCTCCGAGATCCCACGCCTCAACCTCTCCCTCTACTACGACCCGGCGACACCCGGCTACCCCCCCAATCGTCCCAATCCACCTGCAGCAACTATCAAAAGTCAGTGGACTAGTGGCGGAACTCACCAGGTGGTTGCCACGATGCGAGTATCCCTTCTACAAGAGTGTTCAATGAAACCAGGCTGGAGTGCCTGCACAGAACATCCATGCCCCCCTGCAGCGGCTGTAGCAGCCTTGAGGCTGTTGCAAAGAAAGTTTTAGCGTAAATTAACAAAAGGAATAGAGCCTGAATAGCGAGGCGGAACGATATCGTACGAGAATAGCGCTGCAACTGCCGAAAACTAAGTTGTATGACGTGCCTACATATTTGGTTGTTTTCCTTTGCTTAAGCTCAGTCTCAGTAGCACAGCATAGCAAGTTAATTACCCTTCGCGTTAGGTGCTTTGCATGGACCCACTGCGTGGATTGAGTGGAGTGGCTTTCTACCCGGGCCGCTCAAGATGAACTCGTATTCAACCTCAAGAAGCAACTTGATATTCACAGTCGCCCCGTTACCCAGTCGGCCAAGAGTATCTTCATCATACGACGACGTAATGCGCGCTTCGGTATCTGCAGCAAACCATCTGGCACGAGCTCTTCCTGAGGCGCTTGGTAATACCGATAACTTCCAATTCATGTTATGGCTCTGGGCAGAAGGCGTGCCAAGATGCAATCCGGAGGTAATGCAAATGCAACATCTACCGATATTCCGATCGCGTCGACAGGAGCGACCCAACATGCATGACGCAATATCGCCAAGTTGAGCCAAAGTCGCGACTTGCATGTATAAGAGGCAGTCAGAGACCTACCACGAGAGCATACCATTCTTAGCACCAAACCGGTGGGCAACAGTCACCTTGTTAGAGGCAGCCAGACACCTGTGTTACCACTATAGCACTTTACCAACCCATCTTCTTCCAAATTTTGCATCTCGCTGAAATCTACCCGCCGTAAGCATGACCGCGAAGCGCCCGGAACACCGGCGGCCCGGCATGGGCAGGCGCTGGGCTGATTTCGCGCTCGGTGCTATGCTTATATTCTTCTGGATGCTCAATTGCCACGCCGGTCCTACGCCTTCTGGGTTAAGCCTAACGCCCGTCCGTGCGGTGAAGCCCGCCTATAGCGTGAAGGTGCGGGAGCCTTTGCTCACACGGCAAGCCGGCGACTCCGAAAGCGACACAAATTCTAAAGCTCCCAACTCGGATCCCGTCGGCGATCCGGAGCTCGACAAACCAGCCAAAGGCTTCAGGAAGCCTGAAACGGAGAAAAGAATCGCAGGTATCGAGAATCGCCAGCCGTCCATTGTTTACCGTGGATGCATACACTATGGAACCCCAGCGCACAGCGAAGCTCATGGCGGAATGTTCCCGGATGGGGTCGATTACGCGAATCCTTCTCATTTCAGCCTTTTTCAACATATCTGGGATGATTCTAGCACCACTGCCTTCGTGTCGGCGACGTCGTTGATATCTTACGCTTCGGATATTGGCCGCGCTAGCAATAACACGGACCGCTGGATTGCGGTCATAAGTGCCACGCCCAACATGATCAACGCCGACTACACGTTAGGGAGGTTCAAGCGCACAAACATATATGGACGCAGCGAGTTCGGATTCAGCGCGCTCGGCGGCATACTCCATGAACAGATCCAGGGTTGGTTTCTTTTACCCCCTTGGTTCGACTCGATTTTCTATCGCCACCGGTTGGAGCATGACGTACCAAACCAGCGGCTGGTAGTCACTGTTGGCAAACGAGCTCATGTTCCAGGCCTGGACCTGGCTACGATCGCACATCCGGAATCGGGATACGTCCCAATGCAGGTCAACCCAGCTTACGAGCACAGATTTGATAACCTTCGCGCTACGGCATTCTGTCCAGGGCTTGCCGGTCTGCCGGAACACAACAAGCAGTGGGCTGTTCGCTACAACACAGCCTGGGAGATTGCAGTTCGAGAGCAGCGAGCCCGTCCACGATACTGGGACTGGGAGGCATTGAATGGCCCTCTCGGAGCCGTGAATCCAATCACAGAGGCGCTCAACCTCATGAATGCCAACGCGGGTCTGCTAGGGTTTAGCGGGCATTTCCCGTTGCGGGAGCCACCTGAGGGCGGTCAAGGCAAGCCTCCACTGAAGCCGCAAGGCGCGTCCGTCAACAGATCTTGCCCTAACCCTCGACTCCCTAGAATCTGATGATACGTGTCCGGTCGCGGGCACATCATCTCAAGGGCAATGCTACGGGGAGGACATGGAGATCACCGTGTCAAGGGATGAAAAGTTGGAGAACTTCGTCAAATTGCTGGCTTTGAATGGAATAGATAGCCTGGAGCTACTTCCCGAAACCCTACGACTCATGAGAACTGGCTTAGTTGGAGAGGAAGAGTGCGACGCGTTGCTGTCGAGTCTGATAGCAATCCTCCCGAGGAAGCATATTAGGCGCGATAGGGCAGGTGTTCTCCAAGACGGTACGTGAAGAGACATTACAATCATCCTAATACTACTGGCCGTGCGAAGACTGAAGACGTTGCAGCTGGAGCGGAGCAGAGCAATTGCGCCGGGCTCCAGGATTTCATGCTGGCTATCCGCAAAAATTCCGACGACGAGGATGAGGCAGAGCCAGACAAGAGAGTGGACAAGGCCTATTGGCCACAGCCAGACGCTGAAGTGGATGGAGACGATGAGGTGGGAGGAGGCTATGGGTCGATGCCGGCGGACAAGGTGGACGAAGCAAGGACGAAAGACGAAATGGAGGAAATACAAAGGCTGATCGAGTGTGCCCCCGGGTTCGAGAAACTAATTCCACCACTCCGTCATGCGAAGAGAGGGAAACCGGGCGGTAAGGCGGAACCTCCGTGGAGCTACTCCATCCATAACCCTCGATACGTGCTGATGTGGATTCGCAGCGGCCAAAGCGCATGCCTGTGCCTGTCGACCCGAGAGGCCACAAGACTGTGGCGGACTCATTCGCGAGTGGGGAACCGCACACGGTCTCGACTGTGACTACAGCAATGCCGAACGCAAGGAAGTGGTTTGCAAGCTGCCCAAGATGGAATGTGAGTATCCGGACCCGGAGCACCGGGGGTCGCCGGCCTGTAAGCTGCCAGATGGCTCCCCGGAACACGTGGTCAACCACTTGGAGGTAACGGCTACGCTGCTGAAAGACAAGTATGGCAATGCTGGAACCAAAAGTCATATCCTGCTTGGCTGGAACTACACACAAGCCAAGACGGTTCTGTCGGACAAGACGACCAATGCTGGAGATGTCCTCGGACCAAAGACGGTCCCCATTGGGTCCACTTGGAGCTCAGATGGGAAGGTCCTCTACAGTAATCTTCAAGGGGTGCATTTTCTTGTCAAAGATCAAGGAGATTTCCACTTCATGGGCAGCGAGCACGGGGAGCGTTTCGCGGTTGACAGTGAGTTCCCAAAGCCCTCTTTGTGCCTGTTGTAGGAAATGCTGACTTGGACTATTAGAAATGACATTCATGCTCAGACTTGCGAGTCCCGATCTCAACGGTCTGGAGTTTCGATACGAGAGATGGAACATGGGCTTGTGGTGTGATGCATATCTCGGGTACGACAAGACCGAGGAAGCTATCGTGGCCCACGGAAACTACGTTCTGGATACACCGAAAGGCGCAGACTGTAGTTTTCTGTTCCATCCCAGGGAGAACGACGGGATGGGCCAGTGGAAGGGTTGGGAAGCGGAGATTCGACTTAGTGACCTTGACAAGTGCTTGAAGGAGAAGCCTCACTGTCGGAACTTCGTGGCTGACAGCCAAGCCTTCTGCTGTCAGAAGAACTAAGGGGGTCGCAGACGCGTTATATTTGAAGCCAATGCCTATTCCAGGGATTGACCAACTGATCGTTTTCGTTCGTTTGGTTTCAGCCAATAAAGTGATTCAAGTCCTGATTCCTCATGCGACACCTGTCTGGTCCTCGCCATAGACTATTAGCTTCGGGTAGCGCACGCATTTGAAAAAAAAGCCACCAAAGTAATCAATATCTCTTCCACCGATTCCAGCCAAGTTTAAAGATATTTGCCATATCCAATGAAGATCTCGTAACTACGGTCCTCTTATACATCACGAAGCCAACTACATGTAACTACTTGATTTGGCGCCAACTTGCGATTTTTATTCGCGCCCTTAGAGACTCAACGTTAAGTTTTGCCGCCGTCATCCCAGACCAATGACCCGACAGCTTCGCCCTCTCTCTGATTCACTCACCTGTAGTAATTCTAAATATGCTTCCAATGGTAGGTCTCCCCTTCCAATCGAGGTTACCTGGCCACTACACTTTCCAAGGCTCAGCCTATCTACGATACCACATACGAGTAATCTTGGTCCTTCTCATCTTGGCTTGAAGCTGGAAAACGCCATACAAGAGGGCCTCTGCGGTCGGGGGACACCCCGGGACGTATATATCCACCGGCACGATGCGGTCCACGCCCCGAACCACGGAGTAGCTGTAGTGATAGTATCCGCCTCCGTTGGCGCAGCTGCCCATGCTGATCACCCATTTTGGATCCGGCATCTGGTCGTAGCATTGGCGCACTGCGGGGGCCATTTTGTTGGTGACGGTACCGGCGACAATCATGACGTCGGCTTGGCGGGGAGACGCTCGGAAAATGATGCCCAGTCTGTCCTGGTCGTAGCGCGGCATGGACGAATGCATCATTTCAATGCCGCAGCAGGCGAGCCCGAATGTCAGGGGCCATAGTGAACCTTGGCGGGCCCAATTAACGAGGGAGTCGAGTTTTGTCCTGGAACGATTGCCTGTCAGTGGTGGCCCGATGCTCTTGGGTACCGTAGCAGTGTGGACATACAAGACATATTCAACAGCAGAGTCCTTCTCCGTCAGTGCCAGCACCTCGTCAGGCCTGGCTGCCAAGGATGTACTTTTCGAAACCGGCTTGTCACGGGCTCTCCTGGTGGATAGGTGCGCTCTGGCGACGTTTCCGAGGAGAGGCCGAGCCGAGAGGCATCGAAGGGGAGATGCGGAACTAATACGGCGGAACACTATGGGTAAAGTTAGTGACATGTTCACATTCAACGGAAAACAAAGAGATTGACTGGGGATTGTGTAGGAAGTGGCTTACACAGCATCGTAGGGCTCGACTGCAGCATGTCGTCTCACCGCCGGCCTCCCAGGAGACAGAATGCCAGTATAAGATGAAATGAGGAATAAATACCAAATACTGACGGCTATCGTACTAGCGTCATGTCGAAGAGTAAATAAGCGAGCGATTCGTTCGCGCTGAGTACAGACGGCCTGATGGGGGCAGGAGAGGAGGCAAAGGACAGGGAAAATTCGGCAAACCTCGCAAGCGACTGAAAGGTCACAGATTGTAAGGGAAAACAGGTTGGATGCTACAGATGCATCTGCCAGGATATTGAATGTCCAATGTCGGTCTCGGGTCATCCTGAGGATGCTCACCCATCGGGACGGGTCGGCCGTGGTGGGTCGGCAAGGCCCAGACCCCACCGCGCGGCACCTTGAACGTCGGGCAAAACCCACCTCCTGCATGCATCAGCCGGCACGGCACCCATCACCTCGGGCACCCAATCCACGGCACTCTGTCCGCCCAGCATCGATGCCATCGTCGCAGGTCTCGGCGGCGGCCTGCGAGGCCAAGGCTGGCCCCGCCGCAAAGGCACACGTGTGCGGAACGTGTGGTAAGCAGTACCAGCGGAACACGCACCTCCGTCGACACGAGGCAACCCGTAAGCACACTCCTTTGGTGATCTGCTCAGCGCATGCGATCATTTTGACATGTTTGTGAATATTTTGATTTTCTTGAAGCAAGTGAGAGTTTTATTCTTTGCGCGAGCATCGCTACTCACCTGCTCTGCCATGTCACGATTGCTTGCCGCGGCATTGCAAGCCCCCGTATCTACGTCAACGGCTAACACTCCTGGCAGATGTCGACGCCTTCCGGTTCAAGTGTCAATTTTGCCAAAGGCCTTTCGCGAGGGGGTGCGCGCGACTCTCCTCAGGGCGTCTCTCCGATTCTGGCTAACGTGAAACAAGCGACGTGTGCCGCAAGCATTCCCTCAGCTGTGCCAAGACGTACAAGCAGAGCCAACCGTCAGAGTCCCGCCGCGGCCAGAAGCCTCGAGCATGCGAGGCCTGCTTCCGTAGCAAGCTGTCCTGCGACAGAGGCAGTCCATGTGGACGCTGCGTGACGCGGAATCTGGCCTGCCGCTTTCGCCTTTTGCCCGACGACACTAGTTCAAGCCATCAACATGTTGAGAGCGCAGTGCATGGGAGCAGCAGGAGCCAGCCAAAAGCAGAGCTCTCTTTTCTGAGGCGTTTGATGAATCCCAATTTGGAGACGATACTAGACAGCTTCACCAACAACCAGGTCGTCAACGAAAACATACCAGAGATGGATCTGGACGTTGAGTCCCCAGACCACAGCTCTCCGTCACTTGGTGGAGTGGACTCGTTCGCTCCATTTCTGTTTCCTCCATTCTTGAACAACCAAAGTCACAGCCTCTCCCCTGGCAGTGAGAGCTCCGCAACGCCTCGTTTCTGTGCCTCGGTTCCCGCTCTGAGAGCGGATGGGTCCAGCACACTGGAGAGGTTTTCCGAGGCCATCATCGAAGAGCTAAGTGCTTTGCACTCCAGTCTCGCCGCCGACGATCCCTCCTACTGCAGGACGTTTGACCTAGATGTAGCGCAATCAGTCTTTGCACCGCACACGCTGCGGAGCTTTACCAGCACATATTTTCGGTTCAGTCACGTCTACGTTCCGTTTGTCCACATGCCCTCATTTGGTTCTGAAGAGACATCAACAGCGCTGATGCTCTCCGTCGTGCTCGCCGGCGCAACCCGATCACCTCCCCGGGACGATGCTCTCTCTGCAAAGTGCTTCCTCGATCTTGCTGAAGAGTACGCGTTCCGCCACTTGACAGATCGGATGGCAAAAGATGCAACCCCGACGCGGGGCTTGGTAGAGGCTCTGCAGGCGGCTCTCCTCATCCACGATATCCAGTGGCTGACGAACTGCGTCGAGAGGAGGCGCAGAAATCTGACGCAACGAGTCCCTACTCTGGTATCGGCGGTTCGGCGTTTTGGGCTGTCGCAAATCAGACACGACGCGCACGCGACGCCTTCCCAGTTCATTCACCAAGAGGCTTGCCTGAGGTATCGTTTAGCCAGTCCCTGATCAGCGACTGAATGCGCCGTGCTGACACTCGTGTTCGACAGGGCCGCGACGTGGGTAGCGCTGAACGACTGGCATCAGTGCGGCATCTTTCACATCCCGCCAAACATGTCCATCAAGGAGATGCGCTGCGACCTACCGTGCTCTCAGGAGCTGTGGGACAAGTCGGAAATCACGGAACACGACATTGAACTGTACGGACAGCAGCAGCTCGCGTCGGCCCCCTGCCTGTCTCTCAAGGACTTCATCGAGACGTTGCTGCGCGAGCATTGGGGCGGCGTCCAGGCATTTCCGCTAAACTCCATCACATTCGCTGGGCTGGAACTCGCAATCTTTGGTAAGCGTCCCGCTCTGCCACCCTCGGCCGATCCGTCCACTCACAGCACCAGCCCTGAGCGCCGTTGCGGCGTCGGCCCACCTCATGTCTACCCTGCCGGTAGCCTCGCCGTCCATTCTCCGAGCGATATCTCGCTGGCAAGAGCTCTGGAAAGCCACGCAAGCCAGTGAGGATCAAGCCTGCTTCCAGGTGACGGCCATTTCTGAGAAATGCGGCGAGTTTTGCTACCTTCTCCAAAGGTTCGTCCAGGTGGCTGTCTCCGGTGGGAGGATGCCGCCGTATCTGGACAATGTAGGGCACGAAACGGTCGCCGAGCTGTACAGTTTCTTACTAGAGCATTGAGCGATGAGCATCGCGACCGGAGACGAGGCATCCCGCAGCGGGTGGCACTTTGTGACGCGGAATCAACTCCCATTCACCAGCATTGGACTGACCGCATCGTGACGACACAGTGTCATTACATCCCTCAAGATTGTGCTCCATCAGATGGTATCATGTTGTCATCTACCTGCCCATACGATCCTCAATACCGAAACGCCGTTGACTGTGCGGTATCGTCGCCGCAATTAGCAAACCACGTTCGACTCTCGCACTTCCTCTCGTCCTCTTTCCGCGGCCACCTTGACGCACGCCCCCTTGTCGACGCGGACGTCGAAGACTGTCTCGAACCCCGACTTCATGGCCCTGCCGACCTTGCGCATCTCGGCCCCTGGCCGCCCTGCGTAGACGATCCAGGCCTCAACGTCGGTGGCCCCGTTCCAGGAGACGTAGGCCTTGAGCAGCCGGTTATCGACGTCGCCACCGTGCTCTTCCACCACCAGCGACGGGCTCCAGTCTCGCGGGGTTGCGTGCCACTCCGCCTTGAAGGCTCGGTAGGTCTGCACCTTGTCGTCGATGCCGAAGCGTCCCTCCCAGAGAAGGTCGCTGCCGTCGTGGGCCGGGCCGTACTCGCGAACCACGGGCGACTGGCCGTAGCACATGAGCTGGTTGCCGTTGCTGAGCGCAGGGTCGTAGCTGCCCTGGCTTCCTATGAAGAATCGGTCCGAGTCTTGTATGTCCCGCAGCACCACGGGGGAGCGGGCAGGATCCGGCGGGAGGGCGACCTCGAGGACGAGGCCGCGCGTGGGCATGGTTCCGTTGTCTTCCAACATGTTGTGGTTGTCAAAGATGCTAACCGTCATGCCCTTTCCCGTCACGTTGTGCGCACGGGCGTCGTGCTGCCACCGAAAAGTGCCGTTCTCAGGCACGGGGCCAAAATCGCCGCCCTCGCCGCTCCCGCTGAGCTTCCAGATGACATGGCCGTCCTGGCCGGATATTAGATAGAAGGCCCACATGTGGCGGCTACTGATGAGAAAGTCGCCACCGAGCTTCTGTATGGAGTTGATGTGGAAAAAGTCCCAGGCCATGGCCTCGGTGCCATCGCCCATGTAGGAGCGGACCGGCAGGTGGGACGTGTTGAGGGCGACGTGGTCGAGGGCGCTCCAGCCGAACACGACGTCCCCGGTGGCGAGGTCGATCTCGTAGAAGTGGCTGTCCAACACCCATCCGTCCTCTGATCCGCCCACGGAGCGTAGGTCAGTCGGCGTGGAGTTGTATGCCGTCACCAGGATCGTGCCGTCTGGCGTGGCAACGTGCTCGTGGTAGTCGATGACGCCAGGCACATGGCCGTCGCGGCCGAGCACCCAGTTGATGCTGGCGTGCAGGTCCACGACGGTTTCGCGGTACTCGTCATCCAAGAGGACGATCTGGCCGTACCCTCGCCCGACCGTGGTCTCGCCCTGCCAGAAGCTCAGGTGCGGCCTGCCACCGATGTGCTGCAGGCGCAGACCGTTGGTCGAGTACGTCTCGTTGTACGCGTACACGAGCTCGTTGTCCGGGGTCATGACGTACGGCGCGCTCTGCTGGATGCCGTCGTTGCCGCCGCGCCCCTTGGGCGTCAAGAAGAGGTACCCGTCGGCCAGGCCGGGGCGGTTGACGGCGACGGAGACGTTGGGCGGCATCCACGGCGCGCTCTTGAAGACGCGGTACGGCCAGGCGCCGGGGTGCTCCGCTCGCACGACGTGGACGTACGCCGACGAGGCGAGCTGGGGCAGCGAGTCGCCGGCGAGCGGGAGGCGGACGAGCGACTGGGAACGGAGGCGCAGCACGACGCAGACGATGAGAAAGGCGGCGAGGCCGCTCAACGCCGAGATGCAGCGCCGCGGAGGCGCGGGCCGGCACGCGAGGATCATGGGCGATGCGCTGCGCCTGCGTGCACGGCGAAGCCCCTCTGTGCTCCCGTTGACGGGCTCATCCGCAGTCCGAGGACGTCGCGTTGCAGAGGAGCGATCGGGATCGACGGGGGGGAGATGAGATTCAGCTGCGGCCCCTGATTCCCGCGATGCCCCACTGCGTGCCGCCTCCCAATGAGGCACGGGGGATCGTCGCGCTAGCACGATGCATGCAGCGTGAATGTTCCATTGCGGCGTGTCGATGCGGTCCTCGACGCTATCATCGACGCCTTCAAGGGATCGATCAAAGGTCTGGACATGTCGCGTGTTGTGCCGGGGGTTCTCACGACACCTGCTTCGATTCACATGGTCTACACTTTTTTCCCTCCGTATATCGATCGCCTTTTGTATATTCCGCCCTCGCCATAAGAGCAGGCGGGCTCAAGATGACTGGAACTCTAAAACGCCGTACAAAATTTAAAAAAGCAACGCTCAATGCAAGCCGCTCTCCCCCGTCGCCGCCATGTACTTCTGGCAGCCGACGAGAATCTTCACCTGTTCGCTGACCTGCTCCAACCGGCTCATGACCTTCTTGTTCCCGTCCACGAACCCGAGGATCGAGTACGGGATGTTCGTCTCCCTGCAAAACTCCTTGACCAGCGTCTGCACCCTACGGAGGTTGTGCCGCGGCAGCCGGGGGAACAGGTGGTGGATGGCCTGGAACTGCAGGCCGCCGTGGATGAAGTCCAGCCAGGCGGGGCACTCGACGTCCATGGTGGTGCGCAGCTGGCGCTGCGGGAAGGACTCGTCCTCGCCCAGGTCCGACGTCGACATGCCCCAGTGCGACAGGGTGATCTGCACGTGCAGCGGCATCGTGATGATGTGCGACACGAGCACGAAGGCCACGCGCGTGTACCAGTCGGGCAGCGTGCGCAGCAGCAGCCCGTACCCGAAGATGGCCCAGTAGCCGGCCATGAAGGCGATCTCGGTGGGCCGGATCCACCAGGCCTTGCTGCTGCCGAGCGACGACGACCTGGTCGAGAGGACGTGCAGCCAGGAGAGGAGGTAGAGGTTGAAGCGGGCGATGCCCATGATCGGGTAGTAGGCGTACTTTTGGTAGGGCACGAGGAAGTCGGCCGCGGCGTCCCAGGCGAACGTGAAGTCGTAGTAGCTGGAGTGGATCGACTTGAAGAAGGAGGGGCAGGTGGCGAACAGGGGGACGTTCTGGATGTCCGGATCGTGTTCCTGGGGCCCAGTGTTAGCAGCCGACACACGCGCAAACCGCGAGGCACGACGACGGAGGAGGACCCACCGGGTGGTTGGTGACGAGGTGGTGGACGTTGTGGCTGCTCTTCCACCATCCCATCGACAGGCCGCAGCAGAAGTCGGCGATGAAGAGGCCGATGAGGGTGTCGTAGGCGAAGACACCCGTGATGGCCGTGTGGCCGGCGTCGTGCGCCGTGAACATGATCTGGTGCTGGACGAGCAGGTCAGCACGGCGAGCGAGCAAAGCAAGACGGGGAGACGGGGAGACGTACCCAGAACAGGCCGAGGAAGACGGCCGAGGTCAGGTACCAGCCCCAGCTGAGGAAGAGAGCGAAGAGCCCGAAGAGCGTCAGGTAGCGGGCCACCTCCTTGCCGTACTGCAGATACGGGCACTCGTAGAGCCCCTCGTCCTGGACCTGCTTGTGCAGGGCGCGGTACTTCTCGACGATGTCGGCCTGCACGCAAGGGTCCAGCGACGGATAGTCGCGCATGTCGAGGTACTTGCCCTGCTGGACGGCCCAGTCGGTGTACTCGTCGGGGCTCAAGCCGGCTCGGCCCCGCTTCTCCGCCGGCGTCTCACCGGCCGCGGCCTCGACGGTCGCCGCCTTGTCGCACCCGGCGTCGCTCCTGGCGTCGTCTCGGCGCGACGGGCTGCCCCGCGGCGTGCATCGCTTGGAGCACAGGGCGGTTCCTTGGCCGGCGGCCGCGTGCTTCCCGCCAGGGGAGGGTGGGCCGGGGGCAAGGAGGCCCGGGCAGCTCCCGTCGACGGGAGCGACGTTGGTTGGACGGCTGGCGATGGCGCCCTTCTCGGCGTCGATCTGACGCTCGAAAGTCTCCGAGGCTCCCGGCGTGTCGAGGCGTTGGCGATGCGATCCTCCCCTGATTGGCGGCGTCCTATTGGTCCAGGGACCCATTGGCTTCCGGCCGATCCGGAATGCCTTCATGGTCTTGAGTGTCTTGGGCGAGTGGTACCTGCGGAAAGGGGTGTCAGCACCCTATCGCAGCAGTATCACATCATTTAGTGCAATCGCGGGGCGCAGGGTAAGGGTAATAAGGGGAGTGTGACGCCGGCATGGGCCCATCTGACGCAGCAATCGCTGGTCACGCTGGTGTCTGGCGCAGCAATTGGTGGGCTGGCGATGTCTCGGCCAGCAGAAAAGGGTAAAGGCGCCCACGCGAAACCCCCATCAGAAATTTAAGCTTAAAACGAATCGTCTTTACTCTGTCTTTCATGGTTCAGGACCCGAGGGGGCGCGGCCGCATTGCGGCGCAGCACGGGCAGGGCATGGCATGGGAACGCAGGGCAGCACGGTGGCGGCGGGGAGAGGGAGAGGAAGGGGACGGGGAAGGGGGATGGGGGCATTTACGATGTCATCTCGTCGGTGGCATCTCTGCCCACCATGTGCAGGATGGCGAGGCGGCCGCCGGGGTGGCTGCTGAGCCACGAGTTGAGCTTCAGGACGTAGTCCTCGAAGATGACGATGGTGTCGCCATTGGCGATCAGGGCGTCGACCGTCTCCGGCGACAGCACCTGGTCGCGGCCCGTGTTCTTCTCGGACGAGGCCATGGCGACGTCGAGCCGTGTTCTGGTCGGGGGGCTGTCGGGTCGGGGGAGCGCGGCAGAGCGTCGAGGCGGCTATTCGGGTGTCGGTGCAGGTCGTCGGGTCTCGTCCATGCCAGGGCGCAGCGTCGCCGGGGAATTCGTGCAGTCGTCTGTCGGCTCGGGTCGTGAACGAGGGAGGGGAGTGCTGGTGCTCTCAGGAAGTCGCGCACATTTTAATCATCGTGGAGGAAGCGTCCCATCATGGACGGGCGCAGCGCAGGGCCCGGCACGAGCACATACAAGTACATCCATACCTTGACTGGGTATGGCACTCGGCCCCGTACGCGTGTACACGGTGCGCGCACTCAGGGGCTGCTGCGGCCAACGGGCGACGAAATCTCTTCTGGACGGGCTAGCTTGCGTCGATGAGGGTCCTATGAGAGAAGTGGCCGCCGTTGTGGGGGTTGGAGACACCCGACGGACAGGAGACGAGCGGGCGCCGCCAAGCACGAGAGTCAGGGAGCGTTGAGCCACTGAAACGACTCGCGCGCGCCCCCCAGACGCGGACCCACAGCAG
Source organism: Tolypocladium album (assembly GCA_024341135.1). Taxonomy (NCBI): domain Eukaryota; kingdom Fungi; phylum Ascomycota; class Sordariomycetes; order Hypocreales; family Ophiocordycipitaceae; genus Tolypocladium; species Tolypocladium album. The sequence goes on from JALHCF010000110.1 coordinate 143,875, forward strand.
CCGCCACCAACGCCACCCGTCGTCACTCTGGCCAGGCACAGGCACAGGCGCAGGCGCCTGGTCCAGGAACACGCCGTGCGAGGCGCGCCGCCGGCACCGTGATGCTCCTACGAGTAAGGTTGCCTTGGTTCGCCCACCATCCAGCGTCGACACGTTACCTCGACTTACTCATTCGTACATGCGCACTCGCCCGCGCCGACACCTGGTGACCTGCGCGTGTCTGGCGGTGGCATGGAGCCATTCCTCATACGATACGACCCGTCCGCGGCGGTATACCTAAATGGCGCACCTATAATTCCCTGGGGTCCTTTCTGGAAACTCGGTGGGCCAGCCCCCCGGCTCTCGACTCCATCCGTGCGCGAGTGCATTGCATGGGGCGAGGCGAGCCACACATGCAGCTCTCCAGCCAGCAGATGTAGGGACCTCTGCTGCAGGAACAGGACGGGCCGGCCACCTGGGTCAAGAGTTCCGCATCCTCCTACCGCATCCAGTTACCCTCGTCGACCAACCGTCGGCCGACCGGCGATGCGGCGCTGAAGGCCTCGAAAGACGACGACCACGCGCCGTCGGCAGCGTCCACCTCGGCGACGCAGACACGACCTTGGGAGGCCGCCCTTGATGTGGTGGAGCGACGGAGCAAAGCAGCGACCCAGGACGCACGGGGCGGCGGCGACGCACGCTCCAAAGCATCTTGTTCACACTGTCCGCCGTTGCTCGCGCCATCCCCAACAAGCGCCGAAGCATCGAAGCATTATCGAAAGACGGGACGGGTCCAGACTGGCGCAACCAGGCCGCCAGCATTGGCGAATCCTCCTCTTGCCAATTTTGGCAGGAATGAAGTTTGGTGGCCAATAACGGCCGCAGCCATTGAGCGGTGATGCAGCCACACCAGCGCTGCAGGATTTGGCGGGGAGATTGAGCGACCCGTCTGGCAGATTGATTGATTGATTGATTGACCACGGCCAGCCTCTCCCCCAACACTCGCAGCACTCTGGTCGGGCGCGCACCGATAACAAGCCCCAGATACGAAGGCGAAGGTCCGCGGCCTGGTTTGCGTTTCGCATCCGCATTCCGTCAAACGCAAGGGAGCTTCTGCGCAGCGCGGCAGTCACTCTCTGCCGACACCTCGTATCGCCCAGCGGCTGAAGGGCCGCGTACTCCTCGTACTGGCAGGGAGCGGCGTTTGCGTTTGATGCGCGTGTAGCAGACGGATCCCTTGGATGGATGATCCCATTTTAGAACAACCTCACAGGCAACGGGGCGCAGCCGCAGAACCTTGCAGAGCTACATACTGGTGCCACCCCAGGCAGGTCGAACGGCCGACGACGCTCGTACCCGGACATGAGCACTCGACCGATGGGCCTTGCGTCGATGAGAGCAGTGACCTCCAAGAAGTGCGCCTCGAGCTGGGCCGAGAGTCTGGCCAGCTGAGCAGCCACAGTGGTCCGTATGAGCACTGTGCTGCGCACGGGGCCAGGTGGCCTGCCAAAGATCCACGTCGACGACAGCCGATCCTCCTTAGGGGAACCCCACAGAACGCACGTCGCAACTTGAGCGTCCCCACACCGCGTGCTCAGTGCGCCGGAACACTTGTCAAAATGCAATTCCGGCCAATTGAGCCTCCGGCAGGACGGGCTTTTCCGCGTTGGAGCCGGCAGAATGCGCACAGGCACGGCAGTCCTCTGATGGTGCGCTAGTATCGCGTAGCTTGTCCGCGCCAAGGGGAGCAGAGCCCATCTCTGCGTGGAGCGCTTGAGCTGGGGAGATTACTTTTACGCCCATGTGGTGAGTGGCGACGATAGACGGAATTGGCCGCCGCCGCTTTGATGCACGAGCATTGGAGGCGCACGCAGGTTAAGCGAGAGAGACTTGTGGGGAAGTCCAACGACTTGGCATGCCTTGAAAATCGTGGCAGCATCTTTGGGGCCTCGGCGACAGACAAGACTGTGCCGGACCAACGAGAGAGGCCCACCCACGGGCAAGTCGAGACGTCGATGCGGCCAATCCATGAGGCTGAAAGCACTCGACGAGGCACAAAGACCATGTCGCTGTCGCCTCGATCTTGACGGCGTCAAACGGCTTGCGGGCCTCAGCCGAGGCCATGGCTCGGGACCCATCGGACTATGGAGATCGACCCACCAGGGCCAGGGACGGAGATTCAGCGTGCTGCGTGCAATCTGGTCCGCAAACTGCCGAAACAAGATGAATTATCTAGGGACATGCGGAGTCGTCCAAAGATACGGTCGAGGCCCCGCATCCGCCTGCCACGCGGAAGACGGACTTTTGCGGCGCCTCCTGGAAGCCCAAGATGAACAAGTGCAGGCTTCATATCGAGACCTCGCAGTAGATCAGACCTTCAGCTGGTGTTTAGCGTTGTCAATCTGATGGGTCACCGAGGCTCGAGCAGAGGGCCCAGTGCCCATCGGCCCAAGACGGCTTCCGCGTCACAGCCCATTTCGCACCCTCTCTGCCTCTAATTACTGGTACTGACACTGTCGTCGGTCCAGCGCCCACAGTCGACTGATTGGCTCGCCAGGAATGACCTAAGCGGCACCCCGACCTTACTTAACGTCGTACTATTAGTACACTGAAGCTAATCTGTTACGCGGCTTCGTCTGTTGGACGGACGGTCAGACCCACCCGCTCCCTGAACACTCGGTCGTTTCAAAGTGCATCTATGGAGTAGGTCAAAATCCACGACGATCTTGTCATCTCAGACGAGTGGATCACAGAGAAGATTACGCCGTCGCACCGTACGGGGCTACCCGCGCACGATATGAGCATCAACTCGGCCCGCAAGAGTGCGTACGAGAACAACCAAGGAGGTTGAGGCGCCCACCCACGTCGGAGGAGCCAACTACCAAGTGGCAGTACGGGAACTACGAGTATAAAACGTACTCGTGCATATTTCTGCGGCAGTGGACGCTCTTGAGGAGCTAACGATGACGTAGCTGGATGAGACTTCCGCCAGCGGGAGCGAGAATGTCTCGGAGCCAGTCGACACCTTGCAGGTACGATGAGGCAACACGGCGACGCCAGGCCGTGGAATGCGTAACCATCCACTGAACTCGACAAATGGTTCGAGTAGCAGCGTGATTCCTTCAGGGAAATTACATCACGCCGCGGCGCTCGCTACTGTGACGTTTCTCATGGCGCGTCAATGCGCCATTCGGCTATCCTGGTCTGCAAACTGTGCAGTGGCAGCCAATACTTGCGGACGAACGCGGTGGTCGTTTGCATGCAATGTGCATGAGCAGCACTGAACAGACAGCCTTCTTCACAGAGGACTTGACGCACGCTGCGCCGTGGCCCCGCAGGGAGGGAGCACCGACGAGGCGGTCCCGACTCCTCGGCCCGTTCCGACCCGCCCAGAATTACCCAATTTAGAAATGCGCTTCCGAGACATTGCAAAGACGGTCCCCGACTCGAGCATGGCACAACATCCGTGCCGAGCACAACACTGGGGATGGGAGTTGCGTGGCGACATGGGAAACTGACGACCGGTCCCCCTCGCTCGCCTCCTGCCAATGACAACCTGAATTTCTCATCGTAGTCATGAGCTGGGGATCCCCAGCATCGTGTGGGAGGACAGCCCCGCAGTGTCTATAGAGTATTTGTGCGACGGAAGGCGTGCAATCCAGCATTGAGACCACGTCAGCCAGTGTGTCATATAGTTGGTACCAAGAGGTGGCTCCAAGCTCCTATTTTCACATCGGAGGCAGCTGTGAGAGCATTCGTCAGGCAGAGAGGTGACGATATTTCAGAAAAGCATCTAGTATATTCGGAACCCTAAGCGTGATTCTACGCGTCGTGGCATACCGAGAGCTCTGGATCATTACGTAGACCTGACTAGGTCGACAGTGGAGCAGTGAAACGATCCTCCGATGCTGTTCACATGCGCAAAGGGAATCAAGATGGGCTCCATCCCAAACTCTTCCTTGACCCAATCCGCAAACTGGGTGTTGTTCTCCTCGACAAAGATTCGCTTCTCATCCAAGCTCAATGCGTTGAGGACCAGCCACGGCGAGCACATGAAGCAAGGCGGGGCCGGGGGCTCTCGCGGCCGAGGAACAAATGGGTACGGGCGAAGCTCCCAGTCTTTGAAAACGGCGTGCGAGCGAAGGCTCTGCTCAGTGACGCGCGGTGCGCTGTACACCAGTAGCCCCCTGCGGAGCGGCAAGATGGTCGCGTCGAGGTGTCTGGTGGTGAGCCCCTCGGTAGTCTGGAGGATCTCGACTGTGTATCCCTCTGGCACCACGGCCTGCACGTACTCGATTCCCTTTTTGTTCGTCACGTTGCTTATCTGCGCGAGGATGGTCTTGCCAAAGCGCATGAAGTCGGCCGTGTCGAACGCCGCGCGGCTGTTGTTTATGGCCCAGCCGCGAGCGCCGTCGCCGGTGTCACTCCCCGTGCTGCCTCTCACGTCTCCCGTGCATCCGTCGTAGATTGTGTCTTTGCCCACGATGGTGGGTGCCCGGCATATCCTCGCCGAGCCGCTCACGCCTAGCTGTTCGAGAATATCCGTGTAGGCGAGCCTGACTTCGTCGCGGCGGCAGCGCCAGGCGAAGGCGGCCTCGATGAGCGTGCTGCCCACGATCATGAATGTGTCTCTGGGCATGGCGCCCGTGTACCCTCCTGCTTTCAGCCAGTCGACCTCTTTGGGTCGGTAGACGCGGACGCCGTTGTCTGCCAGGATTGAAGCAAAGTTGTCGAGTTCTTGCTGGGCCTTTTCCAGGATCTCGGCTGGGAAGGGGTTCATGGGCCTGAACTCGGCCAGGTGTTCCCTTGCCATGGTTGCCGCCATAGCGTGGGCGGGCTCCGAGGGGAAGGCAGAGTGCTCGGCCCGTCCGACGATGACGGCCTTCAGGGGAGACCATTCATCCTCTGCAGATATCAATGGCATGCTTTGAGACGCCATCTTGGGATTTTGTCAGTCAGTTGTGAGATTATGCTGGAGAGTTCATTTGCTACACGGCTGAAACATGGCCCACTCTGCTGCCCTCGGCCCGGAAGAGTGAGCAAATTCTTATAGTTGTCATCTCAGACCGGCCCCGAGCCCAGCAGTAGCGTGGACGACGAGGAATCGGAGAAGCACCTGCATCGATGCCCAACCTGTCACACAATTACATTGCCGTGGTGCACACAGAAGTTTGGATCGTACATCTGTCCCGCTGCTCCTCCGGGAATGCGCCGGTGATCGTCCTTGGCCGGGAGGCAGACCGGACACAAAGCCCAGGCTCACGCGTAGCACAACACAAGACCCTGGCAGTACGGTATTCGCCCGTCGTAGGTGAGCATCCATCACCTGTCAGCCCAAAGTATCCTCAAACTTCCGTCGGAGACCTCCGAATATGGATATGTTACATGCCGGTGTGGAGACAACAGCCGGTGTTGCGTGTTCGGGCCGTCGGCTGCCACACCTCGGCCCGTCGGCTTGTTGTCTCAGACGGTACGACGATGGGATCGGCGGGTCTTGCGGAATATGCATCATGTACGCTTGGCGAATTGAGTAGAGATTTCTGCTTCCAGACGGATTGCTGTTTGTATGACTTCACATTCCCCTGCTGAACTGCTCAGCCGCCACAGCTCCCGCCACGGAGCATGCGGCAGGGAAGCAGAGAAACAAGAGTCCAGCGGAAAGCAGTTCCCGGAACCAATGAGAGAAAGTGGCCATCACGATGATTGGAATTGTGGCCGCGAAATGCTGTGCTCACTTCGTGCTGCGAACCGGACAAGATGAGACGCACCTTGAGGCAGCACGGCGTCACGCTACAAGACTACTCATTTAAGAGTGAGTAGATATCGTCTATCCAAGAAGGAAGCCGTCGACACATTTGCTCGCGCTTCAGGAAATAGAATAATCACAGCGATCTTACGAGTAAGCCAGTATGGAATTCTACGAAAAGACAAACCCCGTGGTTCCACGACCGAAGCCGATGAAGGTGCTCGTCCTGGGCCTGCCGCGCACGGCTACCACCTGTGAGCCGGCGAGTCCCGCAGTCGATGTATTTGTGCTGACCGAGCGAGCATCCGCAGCCATGTGTGCCGCTTTGAAAATACTCGGCCTGGACTCGTACCACTGGGACGAGGTCTTGAGGAACAAGAACAACGGCCACCTTCAGCTTTGGCTGAAGGCCATGCACGCCAAGTATGATGGGCAGGGCGAGCCGTTTGCCGGCCAGGACTTTGATCAAATGCTCTGGGACTATGATGTAAGGCAGTTCGCAGTTTGCTCACCTCCGGCCCCAGAAAACGTGTGCTCCGAATGCTAGGCATACCTCGCCTTGCTCAGCGGTACTATGTCCATTCTGTACTGACGCCAGCCGCTCCTCAGGCCGTTTCGGATGAACCCTGCTGCTACTTCGTGGACGAGCTAATTGCCGCATACCCTGACGCCAAGGTCGTTCTCAACGTACGTCCACGTGAATCCTGGCTTAGGTCCATGCAAGAATCCATCCTACAAATCCTGTCGTGGAAATCCTTCACCATTCTCTCTTACGTCGATCGCGACTTTACGGCTGGTTACTGGGCTCTGATCAACCGGACGACCGCTGTCCTGTCGCAGGGCCACCGAACCTACACGAGCGCCGCCCATCCCGCCATGCTGGAATCGTTCGATAGGCATTACCATCACGTCCGCAGCGTCGTGCCGGAAGACCGACTGCTGGAGTTCCATCCAAGCCAGGGCTGGGAGCCGTTGTGCAGCTTTCTGGACGTCCCTGTACCCGAGCAGGAGTTTCCACATCTGAACGAGCCTCGGACCCTGGTGCAGATTCGAAAGAGCATGTACTGGTCGAGGTGGTACCATGTGGGCCAGGGCTTGGCCAAAAGAGTGGGAATAGTTGGCTCATTCTTGCTGGCTGCGATCTGGTTGCATGGATGCGGCTTGTACACGTAGGAGATCTGAGGAAAGTATTTTACTCAGACTATCCTGCGGCGGAAATCTATGGTAACATGGGAGTGTACATGGAGAGAAACCCATCATCACCACAGCTCCTCAAACATGTTGCAAATTTCTGGTGGCAGAGATGTGATATAAAGCACTCAAAAGCTATTTTATCTCTGCTGTGTTGACAACTTGTGCAAGCGGATCATTGAATGTTATTTTATTACCATATTCAACAAGCTGGAGAGATCATCTTCGCAACAGGCGGTGATATTGCTTGGTGATATTGCTTGCCGTCGAAACTCGTGTGTGAATCGCCTCGACTACGTCTTTGATCCCAACCGGGGCAGCTTTACAGGGACCAGAAGGAGCAAAGACACAGTCGCGATGAGGGTGCCGCATGCAAACACCAAGCTCAGGGCATATTCGTAGCTCTGTATCACCTGCGCCCGGTATGGCTGCTCCAGCTCGGCCACAGCTCTGACCGACGCCCTCACCCGCTGGATCACCTCGTCTCTTCGATCGCCGTGCACGAGGACATCCAGGTAGTGCACTAGAGCATTCTGTACAATGAGACTGCTGGCTGCGATGCCCAGAACCATGCCCAGACTTCGCCAGAGGAGCAGGGTGGCTGTGACGACGGCTTGCTCCCTGGGTTCCGAAGCAGCCAGGATGCCGATGAATGACGCAGGGAACTGGAAACCCTGTCCAAGAGCCGAGGGGACAAGAGCTAGCAGCGACAGCAGCGGAGCGAGGTCATGCCTCAAAAGGCAGAGGACTACAGTCCCAGAGAGGTAGCATATGGCGCCAGAAGTGAGCGGCCACTTCAGTCGACGCGTCCACGCGATCGCGTAGCAGGTAATGGCGGAAACAGTCGACGTCACGACGAGCGGTAGCATCAGCCGCAGCCCGGACGACGATGCACTCGACAAGAGGACAGCCTGAAAGTACAAGGGCCTATGGTTCAGCGTCAGCGCCCTCGGTGCGCGGCCGCCGAAGGGGCAGCACTTGCATATTGAAAAGAATGGCGTGAGATATCATTGCGCCTATGAAGTTGGAAAAGAGAAGATTGGCTCGCGGTCGATGCCAAAGCAGGGCGAGGGGCATGACTGGATTTGCGACGCGAGACTCGACCCAGAGGAAGGCCGGGATGCAGACTGCCGAGACTGCAAGGGAGGAGACGACGGCAGGGTGTGTCCCTATGCTCAACTGTTAGAGGTGCGATCTGAGCGGCTGTGTCTACTCGCATGGCGTCTTGCATGGTAGGATATTTCCACCCAGATTCTGTCGCGAGGCTCGTCAGCATCCGCCTCGCTTCCCCAGGCTCAGTCCTTGCTTACCAGTCCGAGGATAAGAGTAGTGGTTGTGGTCACCAGCAGAAACGAGCCCTTGCCGTCAAACTCGCGAATGGCCACCCAGATGCCTCTGCTGTTCTCCTGCATGCCGAGGTCCCCCGGAATGGCCATGGCGGAGATACCTAGGCACAGGAGCATGACTGGCACCTGGACGCCGAATTCCCACCTCCAGCCCAAGGCCTCGGCCATGACTCCCCCGAGCGCGGCACCAAGGGCGCTTCCGGCGCCGTTCATGATGTTGGTGAATGGCTGGTACAGCCCCCGACGCCTGCGTGCCATTGTCAGCTGGAGCCCGTCACGTCCGGCTCATATGGAGATCAGATAAGAATTGCCGAATCGGCCAGCAATGCTTACTCACTCGATGGGCACAATGTCGCTCGTGATGATGCTGCCAAGCGTCATCAGCCCTCCGGCGCCGGACCCGCACATGGCCCGCGCAAGGATGAGGCCCTCGATGCTCTCGGCCACGGCACACCAGGTCGTCGCGACGGCGAAGAGCACCAGGCACCAGACGAACAGGGGCTTGCGCCCAACCGCGTCCGACAACCGGCCAAAGAGCGGCTGGAACGCCGTCGAGGTCAGGAGGAACGACGTCGACAGCCACGACGCCGACCGCGCGGCCCCGAAATGCGACGCGATGACCGGGTGCGACGAAGCCATGATGGTGCCGTCGAAGCTGCCGATGAACTGCACAACGAGGACCTGTGAGAAGACGACCCAGAACCGGCGAGGAGACGTCTCGCTGAGGAATCGTGGCTCGTCCTTCGGGCTCCCCTGGCCTGTCAGCAGCGGCGTCGTCTCGCATGGTGCGCTCATGCTGGGGTCTCCTCCGTCCGCCCTCGCAACACGCCGAGCCATGGCAGTCAACCTGGTTGTCAGCTTTACTCGTGCGATGACCCGGGAGCATCTCACCTCAAGCTAGAAAACTAGGCTGCGCCACTTCAATGTCTCCTGCGCGGTTCGACGGAGATATATGCCAAGTCCCAAGTGCGGCTGGCTCGCCTCTGGCCAATGGACCCTCTTGATCGGCGAATATTTTGTTCTTTTAGGAAATGGTTATGAGACAGGGCCGGTGTTGCTTCCGATATGGTTGCATACCAATCCGGCTCGTGAGCCTTAAGCCCCTTCTCGCGAAGGCTGATGCTCGCAGCATGCATCTGTCATTGATGCCATGTCATCAATGGCTGCAATGTGTTACAATCACTTATTGGCACAGCGTAGTGCTGAACCATGCTTGGAGTTGCCTGCGGGCCATGATTCACCGTCATCATGCTGTGCTTCCGAAGCCGCGTCTAGTCTCTGTCTTTGATTCGTGGACATCTCAGAATAGCTATCTTTTGGTACACCAGGATGGGATCGATCCACCTCCTTCTCGGCAAGTGTGTATTATGTACCGGAAACATTGACCACAAAGCCAGTCAGATCATTCTCTTCATCGCCAAGTCAGACCAAGCTGATGAACCCCTGTGCTCTCGTGGACTCGAGGCCCGGAAGTCGGCCACGTCGTACAACATCGCCTAGGACGAACACGGCCATAGGCTCAGCCATCGAACAGAAACCAAAGATTCCTTCTTCCGAGACAGTGCATATCTGCATTCGTATCGGTATCTGTGAGCCGTTGTGGCGCGGAGCCTCTCGACAATCATCTTGCCTCTAGGCTGTTCTATTCGCAGACCTTTTCTCGTATCCACGGACCTATTTCAGATTCTTAAGGGCCTCAATCCAATGTTTCTGCAAACCTTTTTATATGAATGCATGCGTCGTGCAGCTTCGCGCATTCACCCCGCATGGGTAATCAAACGCCTTGGCGGGTGATTGAAAACCCAACCTCACTGTGTCTTGAGTCATCGCTCTACATGTATATTGGACAGCGCCATATATTGGTGACTTCTAACTATATACTGAATTATGGTTTAGAATGCGCCAACAAAAACTCAATGACGACGGGGGAAATATCAATCTCAGAGTCCGGACCCGGCCAGTCGTGATCGTGGCCGTCAATCTTAATGTGTCGTAGCAAGCCATCAACGCCCGTGCATTTCCAATTGATATCATGGACGCCATTCGGAAGATCCTTCGTGATTGAAGTCGTACACTGGTTCCTCCGCGCCCACCGGGAGAGCCAATCCGGAATCGAAGGAAGCGGGCCGCCGCGACCCTTGCCGCCGTTGTAGTGAATCACAGGATCCGCCGTGCCGTGCGTCTCAAACATGGGTAGCGGCGAGCGGGCCGGATTGCAGTGTTCGTCGCCGTGAACGTCGGTGTAAAAGGCTCCGGAGACGGGTGCGAATGCCGCGAACTGCCCTCCGTGCTCGGCCGAGCACGCCAGGGTCCCCGTGAACCCGGCTCCGTTGGAGTGGCCAGTGGCGTACACCCGCGACTCGTCCACGCAGTAGTTGGCCTTGATGCGGTTGACCAGGTCGGTGGTGAAGGCCTTGTCGCTCACGCCGGGCTCGGCGTACGTTGGACCTTCCCAGTTCCCCTGTTTGATCCGTTAGCATGCGATGACGGCGGTACGGGCTTTGATCTTTTAAGTACATTGACGCCGGCCGGGTACACGGTAATCATGTTTGGGTTGACGCTCTCATCCGAGAATCGAGTCTGGGCTTCGAACTTCGTAGGGTTGTTGCCGGAGCCATGGTAGGCGATCAGGAGAGGCAGGGGCTTGTTGGCCTCGTATCTCGACGGAAGGTGAATTCTATAGCTGCGCTGCCTTTTGCCGCTCTCGAAAGTAAACTCTCGAGTTTGGCCTGCCCAGTCGTGGATCGTCCCACACCCTTGGGACTGAGATGACCGAACAGCCGCAGCGTTGACCGCAACCGAAAAGCCAGATAGCACCGCAAGGGCACTGACGCCGTTCCATGCGAGGACAACCATTTGCAGTCTTGAGAGTTCGCAATCGATGATGCTTTCTATGAATTTGCTGCGTTCGCTCAATGCGAGATACGAGAGACAAATCGTCGCAACCGCAATAGTACTTATAGTACGAGACTGCCGGAAGGCTCGCTCAATGGTACCAATCCCATAGAGGACATTTTATTTGAGTTCGTTCGAGGCCCACGACCCTATGTCAGAGTCGCGCTTTATTGGGACATGGCGATATGACTACGCAGCGGACTCATGATTCCAGAATGCCAAGCGTCAGCGGCCGCCGACATAGCCGGCAGGCCGTCATGGCCGGGGTTCGCGGTTGTGGAACGTGGCGAAGCAGACTCGATGGAGGAGTAGCAGCTTGTATGAGCCGGGGGCTGGCCTTTCATCAGCCATCAGTGGCTCGCCTGGAATCAATTCGATTCTTCTCCCTTTTTGAATAAGTCGTCAACAATGCTCTCGAATCTTTCCGAGGTTCCACGGCAGTCTGAGTTGACGTCTAGAGGTCCATGGCCAACTCCGAATGCCGCTCTATCCACATCTGCTGACGTCCCCCGACTGCCAGAGACGCTAAAGGATGACACCTGTGGGCCGGCCCGGCTGAAGCGACGGCCAGCCGACTGCTTCCATCCGCCGGGGCCTCCACGGCGGACTTCGCCCCGGTATCTTGCGTCAGCTCCACCGGCTGGTCGCTCCTCAAACATGTCATCCCGCAGCGCATTTCTGGGCGTCGATTGGGGGCTACGCCATCAAGCAATGGCCTGAGGACAATGCCATTGTTGTCAGCCCCAGTTGCAGCGCGTGTGCGCTTACTGTAACTTACTCTGCCTGCCGCGCTGCGGCGGTTTCATTCAACCACGGTAGTTTGTTCATTCGGAAGGGCCCAGGCCCAGGCAAACTCGGTCGCCAATACGGTTCTGGGTGTCGGTTTTCACTGGTACGCGTGCTGTACTAGAAGTCTCTTGCATGCGTGCTCCGGAATAGGTCTCGAGTTGTCCACGAATCTGCGCCTGAGCCTTTTTGAAGAACGACGCCGGCTTCTAGGACTCATGAATCATGGCTGAGGCCAAAGCTTTGAAATACGCATCATGTCCGAGGGCAGGCTACAATCTCATCAACCCGGCTCCGATCGCCAGAGCCAATAGTCATTGCTTCTTCTTCTTGATGTACATAAACAGCAAACGTAAAGTGACTCTAGCGCAGCCAAGTGCTACAGTCAGCGGTCAACGTCTGTTCTATGCAATCAGTGTCGCAGTCAATGGTCATCAATGCGGTCCTTGGTCTTGGTCCTGGGCACCCTGGCGGGCTCTTTCGAACCGTTGATGCCTCTCTTCTCTCCACCTTGGGCCCCATTTCCTCACGACGACGACGCTCGGGCTCGCTATAAACACCACCATCGCCAAAAAGAGATACGTAGGCCCGTAACCCCATGCATCGATCATTTTCTGCACGACGGCCGTTCCGACGGCGCTCAGTGCCGACCTCACCAGGTTAAACGACGACGCCACCCTCCCTGGGTTCATGGGATAGAGATCGACCAGCAGCGTGGTCAGGATGGAAATAGGCCCGCTCAACCCCAATCCGGCGAGGAACAGAATCAGCAGCGGCGCCGCCAGGCTTGCCCCCGAATCGACAATCCAGCCCCAGCTCGCCATGCTGGTCACGGCCACCAGGATCCAGGGCCACATGAGGTCCAGCCTCGCCCTCTCGATGGGAAAGCTCCTCAGGTCGTTGCCTCGCTTTCGGTCAGCCGACACGCCGATGCTGTGTGCGACCCTAACGTAGTTCCAGTTGAGCAGCCTCCCCACGATGATGGACCCGATGACCGATCCCACGGCATAGGGAATGTAGCACAGCCCGACCTGGAGGTCGTTGAAGCCGTGCCTCCGGCGGATGATGTCCTGTAGCGGTACCAGCATGGCGAAGCTCGCCATGGAGAAGAGGGAGATAAATAGTATCAAAAGTCCAACGTCCTTTTCGAAAAGGATGCGTAGGGCAGCCACGATGTTGGGCACGGGGATCTTGAGCAATTTCTTTGCGTCAGGGATAGATGCGTCACTCGAAGTTGCCTCCAGGTCACGCCTCTTTCTGCGCCAGTGCAAGTTTGAAGTCACCGAGGCGTTGAGCCTAGGGGGAGGAACTGATCCGTTCCCAACGATGTTACGCGCCGTCTACGCCGAGTTAGTCGTTTCACCCTCGACTGCATCAGCACTGACTCACCTCTGGCACAAATGGCACGTAGACGGCCAGGAAGACGCAGGCTGAAATGGCGAGAAACCAAAACACCGAGCGCCAGCCCAGCAACTGGGTCAGGATACCGCCCATCACCGGCGCCAGGGTGGACGCAAGCTGCACGCTCGCTTGCACGGCCGTAAGGTACGCTCCCCTCTCTGCGCTCGTCGTCAGATCCGCCACGGCGGCTCTCCCGAGGGCGACGCTCGCGCTGGCCCCCGTGCTCTGCAGCGCCCTGAGCACCATCAACACCGCGTAGCTGTGCTGCAGCGCCAACCCGACGTTGGCGCCGAGGTAGATGGAAAAGGTCAGCATGTACACGGGGCGCCGGCCTATCTGGTCGCTGATGTCGCCGAAGACGAGTGGCGCTACGGCCTGCGTGATCTGGTAGACGGTGACGCTCAGGTTGATCTCCTCGAGCGTGCGGCGATAAGCCTCGGCGATGCGCGTGATGGCGGGCAAGTACGCAAAGGAGGAAAACGGCGAGAATAGTGAGCTGAATATGGCAACGAGTATGACAAAACTCTTGATCCCGGATGAGAAGACAGAGTGTAACGGTCGTTCTCCGTGCTCCGCCTGTCCCGACTGGTCGGAGCGTCCGTCGATGTTGTTGCTGCCATTGCTGGGGTCGTGTGTAGCCCCGTGTGCATCGACTGGTTGACGGAAGCCTTCTTGATGCTCCACGGCCCCTTTTTCTTGAATTTTCTCCGACATTTTGCCAATCCGTATCGTCTGTTCCGTCCGAAACCAAAGCAACAAGCGAGGCGACGTTGAATCGTGTGGCACTCGTGTCCAGCCAGGGTACTCAGTAGCGCTCACTCCTGCCGTGCCTTGTCCAACATGACAATGTCAAATTTCGTTAAGATCAATCTTGAGTAGCTCGTTGAGTTGCAAATGAAATCTGAGATTGTCGGTCATCTTGATTCTGATGCAGCCACAGTCGAGTGGACTCCACCTACAAGAAAAGCGGCACCGCGAATTCCTCTCCACGCACACTCACACACGTCACAATAACGCAACGCAGGCAGCTAATTTGAAGCTGGTCGTATAAATAAAATTAGCTCATGTTTCCCTCATCTTCTAGAACAGCTTAAAGCGTCGTGTCAACATTTTTATGGGCAAGACGTGGACGAAAGTGCAGGGTATTTGTGAAGAGGACGATTGAGCAAGAGGGTAATCAGACAGAAGTTTACTTCGTGAGGGACAGTACAGTACCATACATAGCGCCGCAGGATTCTACTCCTCTTTCGACTTCAAGAATCCAACCAACCCCAACGTTTGCCTTGTAGCTCTCATTCAAGCGGGCAGTTCAGTCGGACTCTTGAGGTCATTGAGGCAATATACCTTACGCCATGGACCGTTGCAGAGACTGTGCGTATGCCCCCAGATATGTGCTTCATGAAAGTGTGACGCTGACTCTCGCCCCAGATAGCCCCTTCCGCCGTCGCGAATCCTACAGTTTGGTCAACATACGATGCAGTGGCCAGACGAGTTAGAATGCAGGTACTGAGTCCAAAAGCATTGAACTGGCGTGCATTGGAAGATTGCCGTAGCGATAAACGTAAATCCGAAAACGATGTTTAAGATGGCGGTGCCGATGAGAAGCCGACGCGTGATGGTTCCTGGGAAGATGGAAAGATAAAATACCGAGAGGCTCAGCTTGATGATGGACATTTCCGCCAGATATAGAACCTCCATGATGTAAAATCAGAGGACAAAGTATATGAGCGTAGTAGGCTCCACGATCCATACATCCTTGCCGATGCCATGAGCCGTCAAGCCAACCTTATTCATGATCGTGCACGGTATGCCGATCACCAAGGTCATCATGGTGGCCCAATCATCCAAGCCCAGCCCTCATCGCTGGATGAAGAATCACTGAAGGTCAGACGGGTGACGACCAGGAGGGCCGTGATTATACCCATGGATATGTTCATGGCATCATATCTAGGCGCTTTGTCTCGGTTCGGCCGGTTACACGTGGTTTCGGTTAGGTTCTTGGTGACTTCAACACAAGCGCACAAGCCAGCTCCTTTCTCTTTGCTCCATAAGGCAAATGAAGCTTTAGACACGGCGAAAGCCTACACAGGGCTCCTGTGAGGGGGCACCTCGTGACTGTTCCAGGTAGCCTCGTAGACTGAAATAACTGTACATCTGAAGTAATTTTGCTTGGACGATTTGCTTGCCACATTCGCAATAAGCTATAGGATGCCTGAATGGTATTGGTAGTAAGGGAAATAAGAGACAGGAATTACCGCGGTTAGTATTATAATATCAAAGTGACGTAGGGAACTTACTAATACTCTGTTTAAGTATAACGCGAATATCTCAAGGAAAGCCAAGAAAATGGCGCAGAAGGCAACTAGATATATGGTAGCAAGGAGAGCCACTCTATAACTAGAGATCTGATCCTCTATGCTAAAGTCTCACCAAATACCAACACCATGATGTTGAAATACTTGACGCGTCGGCACTCTGTACGAGCGCAAATGAGGAGATTCGCCGTAGGGTCTTTGCACAAGCCCAAGTTGGCTAAAAAGTCGATACGGAGTCCGTACATGCACGACTACCTACTCGTACAGTAGTACTCGTAGCAGGCTAGACTCAGACCAGCCTCGCGGGCACCTGCTTCCATCCGCCATTCGCCCACGCTAGTGTTTCGGTTGGTTACAGAGCAGGGTATGGCGGCAGGCGGCAGCAACGATTGGCAGACAAGGATCGACCGCGAGGCATCAAACCAGCCGTTGGACGGCAGGCACCCTGTTCGTTATGCCGGCGTTGCAGGGTCGGTTGCAATCCGGCCGTAAATGGACAAGTTGCGGGGTGTGTTCGTCCTACGTGGCCGGCGGCTGGGCAGGCTAATCAGGTTTTGGGTAGGATGTTCCCCGTGAGTGGGCGGCTTCAGCGGACACTACGGCTGAAGCTGACATCAACATGCGTCGCGAGACAACACGCCTTACACGTGCTGATGGAACGGCACGGCCCGTCGTTCCGACCTGGGCCTTTCCCGCCCGGTCCTGATCGCCTACCTTACTCCATTTCCCTCTCAACCTACCCGTTTGTAACACAAGGCTTCGTAGCACTTCAAAGAACCAACCTACTATCCGGGCTTGTTTTCTGCTATTACTTCGACAACGAACATCGAACCATGAGTAGGTTCCGCGACCGTCTACCGTGGGCGAAGCGATTGTCTGCTTCCATTCGCCAGCAGGCCGAAACGGACGGGGACCCCGCACTACTCGACTCTCCACAGCCCATCGCACAACCTAGCCCGCCTAGGCAACCTCTAACACCTAGCTTTCCCGATGGCATCGAGGTCTTACACGACTGCCCCAACGCCACCGTTGACATCTGCTTTGTCCATGGGTTGACAGGGAACCGCACCAGCACCTGGACCGCGGCCGGACAGACCGCGCCCTGGCCAAAGACCCTGTTGCCGGATAGAATAAAGGGGGCCCGCGTGCTCACGTACGGCTACGACGCGTATGTCGTGTCGCGATCCGTAGTGGGATCAAACCGGTTGATCGACCACGCCACGAACCTCGTCACGGATTTAACAACTGACAGGGCAAGCTGCCGTGCGACGTCTCGCCCCCTCATCTTCGTCGCCCATAGCTTGGGCGGTCTCGTCTGCAAGGTGGCTATCCTGCACTCGCGAAACAACCCGGAGCCTCGCCGTCATGATATCTTCGAATCTCTCAAAGGCATCATCTTCATGGGCACTCCCCACAAGGGGTCGTGGATAGCTAACTGGGCTACGATACCCGCCTCTGCTCTCGGCTTATTCAAGTCAACCAACAAAACACTTCTCCAGATTCTGGAAACCGAGAATCAACTACTTGAAGATATTCAGGTTAGATTCCTATTGTTGGTACGAGAACAACGTGAGGGAGGCAGGCCACTAGAAGTCCGATGTTTCTTTGAGGAACTGCCTCTTCCCACCGTGGGGAAGGTTGTGTCGAAGGAATCGGCTACTTTCGAGAGTTACGACCCAATAAGCATCCGCGCAAACCATGGAGATATGGTTAAGTTCCGTTCCGCCGAAGAGAATGGGTTCAAGAGGCTCGTTAGAGATCTGATCGTATGGGAATCGGAGCTTTCGGAGAGGAGCAAGCCGATTCCAGCTCGAGGCGAGCCCACAACGGCGGTAGAGGAAAACAATATATTAGCTGGTAAGTCCGTCGATATACTGACGACCCTACTACTTCGTAACTAATGCTACATCAGTGCATCGCTCGACATCTGTGGAGAAGCCTGCGGAGACGCAGAAGACGTATCGAGTCCGCGGCGTCCCTCAGGCGTGGGATTCTCACCAGCTACAGACCTTCCTCAAGGATGGCGATTCGCGTCCGACCGTCCAATCGCTCGCTCGTGAGATCCATGGCCGCTCCTCGTCGGCCACGGTCACGTATCGGAACGTACCGGCCGCCCTCCGCGGCGGGACCTGGACGCTGCGCCTGCCAGAGTCCCCGGAGGCGCGATCCGCGCGGCCCGAGACTCTCACCCTGGATGCCGACTTTGTAGGCGTCACCACGCTCTTCGCGCCGTCCGAGGAGGACCATGAGCTTGAGTAAGCGGTTCCCCGTCCGTCTCTCCAGGCAACGCGAGCTGACCGTCGCAGTGTCGTTGCCATCTCGGGCCTCGGCGGTCATGCCTTCGGCTCCTTCAAGCAGAAGGGTGGAGAGCACATGTGGCTGCGAGATGCCCTTCCGTACGATCTCTGCCGCAAGGCTGACGGCAGGCCGATGGCGCGACTCATGACGTTTGGGTACAAGTCGGCGGTTGCGGGCAGTCAAAGCTTTCAGAACCTGGAAGACTTGGCAACAGCACTCCACAAAAGCCTCCTTCCGTTGGCTTCGTCCTCGCAGACGAAGCCCATCGTCTTCATCGCACATAGCTTGGGGGGTCTCGTCTTGAAGAAGGTAGGGACCGACGACACACCGCCGCCGCCCCCGTCGTCCCATCTTCCGCTAATACGTTTCGCAGATGCTCATTTCGCTGGCGAGGTCGAAGAACGACGACGATCAGAAAATCGTGCGGGCAGTGTATGGGATCGTCTTCTTCGGGGTTCCCCACGACGGCATGGACGTCAGCTCGCTCATCCCCATGGTCGGAGACGGCCCGAACTTGGCCCTCGTCCTATCGATCAGTCGGATCGGTTCAGAGGTCCTGAGCGACCTGCACCGTAACTTCCTCACGGCACTCGGTGGCGAGGGCGATTCCGAAATCTTCTGCTTCTACGAGACAGAGAAGTCGCGGACGGCTAAGCAGGTCCGTCACGGGAGCCTACATCTACAGGGTTATGGCAATGTGCTGATCAGACTAGGATGCGAGCGGCAAGTGGGCGATGACGGGACGGAAGGATGTACTTGTCGCCAAATCCTCGGCGACGCATTGTCGTCCGTGGGAGGACGGAGGGGAGTACATCTGTGCCGTAGCGCGGTCGCACTCGGAGATGGTGAAGTTTGGGCCGAACGACGACGAGTACGATAAAGCCTGTGGGATACTGTCGCGTCTTGCCCAACGGGCAGTAGAGCGGCGGGCCGCCAAGACGAAGTATCAGGATACGGCAAAGATTATTCCAGCCCGAGGCAAGCCCACAACGGGGGAAACCGGTACATCGGCTAGTGAGTCTACTAATTACTAAAGATCTTACTACTTCGTGACTAATGATACATCAGTGTCTACTAAACACTACCTTCGACTCTCTAGAAATCGAAAGTTCGTAGGACGCGATAAGGAAATCAACGATCTTCGGAAGCTCCTTTTCGCCAATCCAGGTCACCAACGCGTCGCGCTTGTCGGATTGGGCGGCATTGGAAAAACACAGGTCGCTCTAGAAACTGCATATCTAGTGCAGAGCAACGCTCTCGAGGAGGAAAATTACTCAGTCCTTTGGATTCCTGCCCAAAGTATGGCGAGTTTCGAGCAGGCATGTACCGCAATCATCGGCCAATTTGCTATCGAATGTGGCAGAGACCAAGATCCCAAAACAGCATTCAGAGACTTTCTATATTCAGACAAGGCCGGCAACTGGTTCCTTATTATCGACAACGCTGACGATAAAAGCGTTCTATATGGAACAGAGCAACAACAAGGCGGTATTGCTGATTTCCTCCCGGATAGCGACAGGGGGCGTGTTCTATTCACGACAAGGTCCCAAGACATAGCCTTCGAGGTTGCAGACGACGTCGTTGAACTTGCCGAGATGAGCGTGGCGGAGGCAAAGGAATTTCTGCAAAAGTCACTGGTTAAAAGTAAAGAGGATCAAATGCGGAATAATGACCTTGTTGACGAGCTTCTGCAAGAGCTTACTCGACTACCTCTTGCCATCGCGCAGGCATCGGCATACATGAGTAAGAACAAGGTCTCTATCCAAGAATATCTCCGACTTTTCCGGAACACAGACCAGGATATGGTGGAACTGCTAAGCCAGGGGTTTCGCGACGGAAGGCATTACGACAAAACTCAGGGCGCGGTCGCTACTACATGGATTGTTTCTTTCAACCAGATTCGCGACACGGATGAGGATGCCACAAGATTGCTATATATTATGGCTTATATTGAGCCGAAAGCAATACCTCGGTCCCTATTACCCAACTTAGGTTCTGAACAAAGGATAACATGCGCCATCGGAACACTCTGTGGGTATAGTTTTATAAGTCAGCGAGAAACTACCGATGTATTCGATATGCATAGTCTAGTGCATTTGGGCATACAGTTATGGATCGCAAGTCACGACCTTGAGAGACAGAAGAGACAGGAGGCAGTTATACGTCTCGCTGAGGTGTTTCCGACAGATGCCTGGGAGAATCGTCAGCTGTGGCGACAATACCTCCCGCATGCGCTAAAGGTTTTCCATAAAGCGCTTGTTAGTGAGAGCGAGGAGATTTGCAAACTAGGCTACTGCGCTAGCCGATGCTTACGTATAGACGGACGGATAAAAGAGGCGCTAGACTTGCTACAGAAGGTAGTTGCAATTAGGGAGAAGACATTAGTAGAGGACCACCCTTCTCGACTCACATCACAGCACACACTCGCTATAGCATACCGAGCTAACGGACAGGTCAAGGAGGCAATCGAGCTACTACAAAGGGTAGTTATAATTAGGGAGACGACATTAGCGGAGGACCACCCTTCTCGACTCGCATCTCAGCACGAACTCGCTATGGCATACCGAGACAACGGACAGGTTAAGGAGGCAGTCGAGCTACTACAGAAGGTAGTTACAATTAGGGATAGGACATTAGCGGAGGACCACCTAGATCGACTCACATCGCAACACGCACTTGCTATGGCATACCGAAATAACGGACGGGTCAAGGAGGCAGTCGAG
>JALHCF010000111.1:0-46635 GCA_024341135.1 Tolypocladium album
TTTTTTTTACCTCTTCTCTTCCGACGGCTGCCCTTGCAACGTCCGACGTCTGCTCCGACCTCCCTTTTGTTCCTCCGACACCCGCGACGACCAACTCGTGTACTGCAGCGTTGACGGGCAGCATCGCCCCTCTCGCCACGGCCACGCCGGCTCGCGTTCTAGCGCTCCCGCGTTGCTGGCACCAGGAGCCCAGGCTTCCCGCCGCGAGACAGAGTTTTGCTCGCGCACCCAACTCTCAATCGTCGTTCCCGGCATACCCACGCCGCTGCGGCCATGGCCATGAACCCCAACGTGGGCGCGGCCAACATGAATCCCATGGGCGGGCCGGTCGGCGGTGCGCCAATGCCCATGATGAACAATATCGCCGCCAACCCTCAGGCTGCCGCCGCCGCCGCTGCCGCGAGACAGCAGCAGATCAACGACAACCAGCGCGGCGTCCTCAACACGTACATTTACGAGTACTTCATCCGCTACGGCATGTATGACTGTGCCCGCTCGCTGCTGTCGAGCGACCAGCAGGTCAACGTCGCCAAGGACGGCGCCAATCGGCGTCGCGACGAGAGCGGCAATGTCATCAACGGCGCCGACGACCCCATGGACACCGACACCAAGGACGACCTCGACAGCAAGTTGCCCGACGACCTGCCGCCTCCGAAGCTGCCCATGCCCGCCTCCGACACGTCCTTCCTATACGAGTGGTTCTGTCTCTTTTGGGACATTTACAATGCTCAGCGTGCCAAAGGTGGCAACGGCACCGTCAATCAATACGTCTCTCACACCCAGGTAAGACGCCCTGACCTGCCCCCCTCATTCATCCGCGTGCGCGTCGGGTGTGTCGTGATGGTTCACCAGACTGACCTTGTCCCCTCCCCCTACTACAGCAGCAATCTCGGCTGAAGCAGAATCAGCAGCAGGAAATGCTCCGCCAGATACGCCCTGGCGGCATGGACCTGGCTGCGCAGCAGCAGTACCAGGCCCAGATGATGCGGAATATGCAGAATGGCAATGTCCCTATGGGCATGAAGCAAGGCAACCTGGCCCGTGCTGCCATGGCGAACAATCAAAAGTATGTTCAAGACCAGAGCTGCCCCGTGAAGTCATTTGGCTGACGCGCAACTTCTCCGCAGCCCCGGAATGATGCTACAACAGGCCAAGCAAAACCAGATGCAGCGCGACCCGTCTGGCATGGATGCGAACCGCGACCGGCCCTCATCCCCCGCATCGGGTGAGAATGCGCCGTCACCATCCAAGCGACAGCGCATCGAAGGCGCGCCGTTCAATCCCAACCAGCCAGGCGCCATGTTGGTTAATGGACGACCGGGACAGGGCATGCCTGGCCAGCAGATCGCTGGCAACCCCAGTGCTGCTGCCGCTCACCAGATGCTCGCCGCCAACGGCATAAATCCCAACTCCCTCAATCCACAGCAGTTCCAGAACTTTGTCAACGCCCCCCCTGCTGCCCAGCAGAAATCGATTGCTACGTACTCGCAGAACCTCCAGCAGCATCATGGCACCCAGATGGGCAACAAGCAGATGCCCAACGCCGGTGGGCCTCAGGGCCAGGGTTCTCCAATGATACCCCAGGGGCCAGACGGATCCGCTCTCAATGCCTTTTACAACCCTGGCGATATCGCGGGCCCTGGCGGTATTCGACCGGGCCCTGGTGGCGCCCAGGCGGCCCCGGGTAGCAACCATGCCCTCCAGGACTACCAGATGCAATTGATGCTCCTGGAACAACAGAATAAGAAAAGGCTGATGATGGCTCGCCAAGAACAGGATAACATGCCTGGCATGCCTAGAGAGGGTGGCCCTGGAGGGCCTGGAGGACCCCAGGGCCAGGGACCTAATGGACAGCCGTTCCCCGAAGCGTCCCCGCAGGCGATGCGGTCAGGCGCGTCCCCCAACCCTTCGGAACAGATGAAGCGAGGCACGCCTCAGATGAACAACTCTGGCATCCCCTCGCCGGTTCCCGAAGGTGGACAATCTCGCGGCTCACCTAACCCGGCCATGAACTTCATGGGCAACCATGTCGACCCCAACATGGCGCCGCACTTCTTTAAGGGAATGGACAATAACATGGCCGCCGCCGCGCAGGCGCAGATGAATGGCATGCGACCACCCAGCTCGCACCCTGGACAGCCCTTCAACGGCCAGATGAACCCCCAGCAGCAGCAGATGATGGCTGCGCGACAGCAGCAGCAACAACAGCAACAGCAAGTTCAGCAGGCGCAGCAAGGTCAGCAAGGCCAGGGCGCCCCACAGCAGTGGCAACAAGGACCGAACGGCCAGATGGTGCCACAGGCCTTGCAGCAGAATCAACAGGTTCAGGGAACTCCCCAGCAACGATCCATGCCGCCGCCTTCGGCTCCAGCCGCGAGCGGCAACAACGCGAATAGCCGCACGACTGCGTCCCCACAGCAGGCTGCTGCTGCTCCGCCAACTCCCAACCAGTCCAACAAGGCTGCGCCGAAGAAGAAGGAATCAAAGGCCGCCAAGGACAAGGCAAGCACCCCTTCTCTTAGCCACAAACGTCGCAACACTGACATCCGTGATCAGCGTGCTGCCGCTGCCGCTCAGAAGAAAGCGAGCCAGAATACCACCAACGCCGGGGCCACACCAGCTGGCGATACCAGCGGGGAGCCCGAAGCGCCTGCGCCGGCAACCCCCATCACCCCGGTCAATCAAGGTTTCAGCAAAAACGGGCAGAACGGCGCTGGGGCCAACGCCCAAGCTACGACTGCTGGTTCGGCCCCCAATGCCGCCGCGGCTGCGCCTGCTCCCCAAGCGCCGCCTTCGATGTCGCAGCCTGGCCAAGGAGATCCCAACCAAAACGGGACTATGAGCATGGACAATTTCGGAAGCATGGTACGTTGGCCATCAGTGGCACCAAGCGAGGCCCCCCACACCCAGACTGACACGACGACACAGGTCGACTTCGGCTCCATGGAGCTGGCCAACCCACTGCAGTCTGGCGACGTACTGAACGATTTCGATTTCGACTCCTTCCTGCATGAGGACGCCAACGAGCCATTTGACTTCAACAACGCGTTCCCCGGCATGGAGGGCGGTGAGATTGGAGCGGAGTGACGGCGGGAGTAACGGTGAAACGCACAGGCTCGGCTTCATTCTTGTTTGTCTCGGTGGGACAATTCTAATCTGGCATCTTCCACACGGCGTTCAGTGGGGCTATATCATGGTTCATGCGGCGATCAGGGCTCGCGGGAGAGTTGCACTTGATGTCTGTTTCGTGGTTTCAGAGGGGAAAAGAGCTGCTTGCAAAACCTTTTTGTCATCTCGTCCCTCGGTTTTTCCTTTATAGTTTATCCAATCAATGAGTGCAGGTTGGGGGTGGAAGTACGGTAGCGGAGGCCGCCGGTAAGAGCGAACTTGTATTCCCGCAAGGCAACGTTTGTTTGGTATACTCCATCTCGACAGCGGTCCGAATATCATACCACTTGTATTGCAGAATTGGAGCTTGGTTTACGTTACGCTTGCTTTGGCTTTGACGTTGGAGCGGCCGACGGGCGTGGGGGTTCTCCAGCTTTTCTTGGGCTCTGAAACCCACTGTCTCTTGTGACTCTTCATATGTACGTATTGCACAAAGTTGATGTTGAGGACTGATAGTAACTGGAACGCTGTTTTCCCCCCTCGGCGCGCCCATGGCACTTCAACGTTTCTGGACCGAATCTGTCTGTCTAATACTTTTTGTCTGCTGTCGGGGCAAGCCCAGAACTCAAGGCCAAAGCGTTTCTTCTTCTCAATGAACGGACACACGTGGCGTATATACGTATGGGCGCTTCGGGTTGAGATACCATGCAGCTGAATCCGACGTCTTTGTAGAACCAGATGCGCCATAATCCGCCATCAGGCTCTGTATAGCCGCCAGCTCTCCCGTAACAAGGCGAAAAAGACTGGCCATGCTGCATTATTGGCCAGCTGGTACCGCCTTGGGCTTCTCGGCGTACTTCTCAAGATTAGCTAGTGTTAACGTCGCCAGCTCATCCAACCTCGGCCCCGAGAATACGTACTCCCTGAAATATTCTAGAAACATCATCCGTTGGCTGATTCATGGGACAGCAGCGTAAGGTACCTTGGCAACCACAGCGTCTACCTTACCTTACGTAGGTACGTGACATGGCTAGGTGCTCTTGCTGGCCTCCGCTCTGCAACTCATCAGAGTGTGGGACACTGTGCCTGGAAGTGCGGCAAATTGAATAGGCCGCTTGCATCGTCATCTTTTCTTCCGTCTACTTTCTCACAATTGGCACCATGGCCTTGGTGATACTTGACGAAGCATCCAGAAAAGCCCTCTAGACAAGTACCATCTTTCTCGCGAATGGCACCCAAGATATCTGCACGTCGGTCAAGACCTCGCTGATGTATATGTCGACCCGATGATGGCAATCTGAAAAGCAAGCATGGCTTGGTCGTTGAAGGATCGGCGGTTGTGAGATGCCATCAGGATGAGTGTTGTTCACAACCGGAACCAACGGGCAAGACGGTGAACAACGTTAGCCATCTCCTTTACTGTCGAGCCTCCACGGGGGAAAAGCCAGGCACGGTATATTTCTCTCGGAGCTCAGGGACACAACAGCTCCTATGTATGAGATCAGTACTGTACAGTACTGTACAGTACTGTACAGTCAATGAAGGACACATCGTAACGCAGTCTCCATCATGAGGCCCGTGCTATGTTTTGCGTGAATATACTGTCGCGCGCCACGGAATGTTATAAATGCACATGCGCATTTTGATTGGCCAAAAGAGGGGAAAAGAATCTTTTTATAGTCACCAGCAAGAGAACTACTGTACTGTACAAGTACAAGTGGAAATCTCATATGATGCAAGTTGGTTGGTGCAAGCCCTCGCCCGAAGTACTTGTACATGCGCACTCAGAAAACGCCGCTGGGTCGCTGTTGGCCCCAAATACATCAACATTGTTCGAATATACCGCACTCGAGTGTTTGGCGCACCCAACTTCACACTAGGCTCATGTATGTACTTGATTGGATGCGAAACTGCTCACGGACTCCTATTCGTGTTGGGGCCCATCCATATAACACCGTCTCACCCAGGCGTATAGTTGCGTTCATCGCCCCTTGCTCTTCCTCCGTGTCCCGAGTTCCCGCGCTGAAACTCAATTTTCACACATTTACTATGGTCAGCTTCACATGCATCCCTCTGGCTATCTTAGCCGCCATTGCCCCGCTCGTCGCTGCAGAGAATTGCGTGGATGGCTTCACATACTGCGGTCACAGCCTTAGGAGTAAAGGTACATGAACACTTCAAGCTCTTGTCATCTTATACTGATGGATTGGTAGGGAAGTACGAGGACACGATTACAGACCACCTGAAAGAGAAGAATCAGCCGACATCCTCCACCGCTATGGACAAGTCGTTGTGGAAGTGTAAGGGGCAAAAAGGGGACATCATATTCTTGGATATGTGTGATTATGCCTGCGTGGATGCCGACTCGGGGAGGGATGATTACTGCATCCCAAAGGGTTGGGCGACCACTCCCTAGTGGCCTAGTGGCTCTCAAAGTTGAAGGACACTCGCAAAGTGGTTGAGCCAGCCATGGAACCGACGAATTTACGAAAGTGTCTCAGCTCTGATTATCATCGGCGAGGCGAGGCCGTGAGTTCTTACAGAGGCGTAGAAGGTAGTTACGCAAGTACACGAGTGAGGGATTGAGGAGGAGCAATGGTTTTCAGTCCGAGTCCAAGCGGATCTAGGGCAAGAGAAAAACAGGTCTTTGAATGAGTCTTGCCTGTCTCGCGCATGATGACCCGAATTTGGCCGACGCAATGCTGTCGATTTGAGTTGGAATAGCGAGTGACAAGTGGGTGAAAACGCAAATCACAACGCCTTCGTCTGTTGAATTGTCAACCGCTTTCCCTACGTGACGTGTCCCGTCAAACCCCGTTCATTAGTATTACTTCTACCCGTCCCCAGCATTCAATCTCTGTTCCTCGGTTCCACTCAAGCCCAGCCGTCCACTCTCACGAGCAAAGCACATCGTTGCTGGGCACGTTCTCGCCCACTATTGGATCCCCCATCCGGAGTCCCAGCTGAACGATGGTGTTTTCGTAGATCCTGGCAGAGTCCATATGTAACCTCTCTTCGTCAATGTCCCAAGGTACGGAAGCCTTGCCGTTATCATTATTGCTCATACCAGCATCGTAATCATCATCCGTCTCGTCGTCGTCGTCGTCGTCCTCTTCATCTACTCCCCCGCTCATAATCTCCACCATGAGGACCCGCGTCTGCTCCACTAGGCTGCGGCAACGGACCATGTCGGTGATGGTCATGCCAGCGCGTAGACCGTTCTCGAAGCCCGGAAGGGTCTCTCTGGAGTCGATGTCCTGGCCGCAAAGGATACTGGCGAAACAGTGGTCCAGTTTGCCCAGCAGCGCAAAGGTCGCCCGGGGAGCTGGCGGGAAGGACCTGACGTACTGCGTGAAATCGCTTGCCAGCTTCAATAGAAAGGGTATTTGGAGGCTAGCTACAGTACGATTCATCAGCTTATGGCCGAGATAACACGTCAATCGACTTACGTGTTCCAGAAAGCCATAGGACATTGATGATGCCATCCAACTCACGGCATACTTCGCCAAAGTTGCGGAAGCCCACCACTGTGTCTTCAGGATCTGGGTTGCCAAATTTCTTGACGTAGCGACGAGATGTATTAAGGAGCCGCTCTTCGGCGTAGCGCCTGACCAAGCCTTCTTTGTTGGATCCAGGCCGCAGGGAGCTACGTCTAGGGTGTGGCAGGCTGCTGGTGGAACGCGTGGACGATGCCGATGGCGCTGGCGACGGAAGACCGGTTTCCGGAAAGAATCCGCCAGACTGATCAAATGCGGAATCTTGAGCCATGTTGTGAGGCAGACCGGGGTTGTGAGAGATGTCTGGTTTGTGGTGAAAGGCTCATGAATGAATGGGTCGGCGCAGCTTCGAACGCTATGCGCCAAAGACAGCGAGGCGCAGGAGAATATTGATGTTTCATGAATTCTCGCAAGAGTAGAGCGGGAGCGGCATTTCTGCACCCAGGCTCACAGGCAGCCGAATGCTCTCAAGCTGTTTCGCCCTGTTGATTCGGGGCAGCATCATGAACCAAACCCGCTGACTAACTCGGCTGATGGAGCTACTGACGTCGCGGGACGCAGGGGGCAGCAGCCGAACGCCAATGGCGCGACCCGTGCACTATGATGCTCCCCGCAAATTTCCGTGCGTCGTTGTTAGTCCTCGTGTCGCGCGCAACGGCTCCCGAATTTTCTGGCCGTCTGCGACGAGTGGCATCGCCAACCTACTTCACCTTTTCGTCAACCGCGAATCCACGGACCCGACAGCGCCCCATCACTCGCCGCAACCAGACCCTCCTCAATATGCCTCCCAAGCGAATGTACGTCGACGGCCCCGGCTCGCGCCGCGCGCCCAAGGGCTTCTTCGGCTCGACCTACGAGACCCTGACCTCGGCCGAGAACGCTGCTGTTGTCCGGAGCATCGCTGTCTTTGGGGTGAGCGCGTGACGACACGTGATAAGGTAACATGTGCTGACCATCGTACCAGGCTGCCGTCGCTTTTCTCTCCAGCTCTTGGGGCGAGCTGTTGCTGCCTCCGTACGTTTCCCCTACATGCACGAGACAACGGATCGATCGACACTGACCTTTTGTGTGCAACAGGCAGTAACTGACTCCTCAATCTATCCGTACTGGCCTATCCGTGGTCAATGATGTTTTCCTACCCAATGTGTTGGCCTCGAGAACACAAGCCAACGCGAGATTCTGTATTTTAGCCGGAACGAGTGTACGTTAGGTGTCGGATAAGGAACGAAAGCCTTGCCGAGGAGCAAAAGACCACAGCAAGCTGCAACGGGCGCACGGTGGCAGGGTGTGTGGACGCCCTAGGTATCAATCAAAGTTCACAATTAGACGAATCATACTCACAGCTTTCGACGCTGTCGTCTTTCGCGTGTCCATGTCGAAGAAGTCTGTCAAAGTCAATGCTGTTGAGGCTTCAAGTTGATCAAGGTGCGACCTACTGGAGGCGTCTATAGAGAACAAGGTAGCTGGGCGGTCCTTTCTCTATCTTTCAGAGCCGTTGTTGGAAGGCGCACCCAACAGGAATGGCTTCAAAACGGGCAGTGTCCGCTGCAGCTGCCAGGCAGCCTCAAATTCTCCTGCCGACAATCATGCGCCCAGTGTCTCAGCGACATCCTTTTCATGGAAGTCAACCAGGCTGTCTAGCTCCATGTTTTCGTCCTGCTTATCCACGCCGCAACATGTCTGCCGTACCACGGTTCCTCAGCATGCCGAGAAACTCGAGCTATAATCAGCCCGATGTCCCCCGTCACGCCCCTCGCTTTCTCGTCAGCGGTGCTGCGACTAGCAAAAAGGGATTGGCCCATTTGGTTTCCAAATTTGAGATTCTCCATGCCACGTCGAGCGCTGCCGACAGTTATGCAGAATCCGAGGACGTGTTGTTACCGGGCCCCAAAGACACAAACATGACAGACCCTGGGGACATTCTGAAGCCGGCGCCGTCTGTGTCGTCATCGAAATCAACAACCTCCTTGGCTCTGGCAGTGAAGGTTGCAGGCAAGGAGCTGAGCGATTCTGTACCTGGACAAATACCGTTTTCTGGTGCGTTGGTCAGAGACCCTTCCTCAAAATATTCAGGGCCTCGTGGGGGCCGATTCTCGATGGTGGCCGAGAGAAAGAGGTTGTTCGAGAAGGGTACGTCAGGCAACGGATCCCGGCCCGTACCCGATCGCTACCTTGGCGCTTTTGCCAATAGCAATAGTCTACTCCGTCCAGAACGTTTTGTCTCGCACTAATTGCTTCAACAGAGACATCGAAATTCAGTCCAGACAAACAAATCAGCAACATTAGCAAGCTCCCCTATGCATCTAACATACATGTTAAAAGCGCTGGTTCGTCATCGCCCCTTTATAGATCGAATCAATTCTTTCCTCAAAAGAATCCATCGAAAGCCCATGGTGGGCACCGCTTCTCCCAATGCTTTCCCTTCAGCAGGACGTGTCCCTCACTCAACGACAAGCAGCTTGCTCAGTCAAGCAGCCGATTGGTTCCAGATACATCAAGTGCGGCTACCAACGATGAAGCCAGCCTCGAACGGACTGCAGAGAGGAGCTCTGGCAGATCAACCCACTCCCGCGAGTCCCGCGACAAGTCTACCTCGCTGTCTTTGAGGAAGCACCAGCCGACTCCGGTTCCAAAGGCATTATTTCAAGGTCAAAAGGACGCACCTATTAAAAAAGCGGTGGTGAATAGTTCAGGGGAAGGCGCTGTGGTTGGGGATTCAACCGTCTCCTCTGCGGACTGCCACGATGCCATCCACGATATGCGTGAATGCAATTTGCAACTCTCGACGCAGCCGGGAAGCATCGTATCTCAATCATCCACCGTTTTCGAGCTTCACACAAATATTGAGTCTCCTCCTCCTTCGGGAAAGTCGTCGCTAATGTCCGCCCTAAGGATGAGACAGGGGCCAACTCCCGCCAATTCACGACCAAGAGCAACGGAAGGCAAGCTTCAGGGGTCAACTCTGCCGACGTTGGGTGGATGTCCCCTGAAGTCCAGCAGGCTCTGCAAAATAGAGACCACAGATCATGAGGAACTTCACGAAGAGCAGACACATCTTTCGACTGCATCCGCTCCTGGTATGGCAGCGCAACTCCAAGACATGATTGGAATTTTCGAGTCCTTAAGCCAGCAATCAACGGCAGACGAGAAGCCTTCCAGCACTGACCTGTCCAACGCCCCGAGGCATGAACCAAGTGGCAGTCGTAAGGAACCACGCTCCCAAGAAAGGGGCATCGGTTTACGATCAACCTTCAGGAAGTATTCTGGGCCCTGGGGCAGGAATCGGCTAGCAAGAACCATGAGCAAGCATTCAAACGATTTCTACAGAAAACTTGATACCGACAGCATCACGAGCAACTTTCCATCGCCTCATTTGAACAAAGTTGAACAGCGAACGGCTGGCATGTTGCACGAGGATGATTCACAGGCAAATTGGATGGATTTGGTTTCAACAGAGGTGG
The DNA here is from genome assembly GCA_024341135.1 of Tolypocladium album. NCBI lineage: Eukaryota > Fungi > Ascomycota > Sordariomycetes > Hypocreales > Ophiocordycipitaceae > Tolypocladium > Tolypocladium album. The sequence continues at coordinate 10,067 of JALHCF010000111.1, forward strand.
ACAACGACGATGCTGCGATGCCTGACACCACGTTGTTGCCGCTCAAGCCATCCTTGGCCTACCTTTCGGATGAAAGAATCTGTCAAAATGCAAGTATGCGCACGCCTCAATGTAAAACGAATGGCCCTGCTAATGGCGAACTGAGCGGGGACTCTCATGGGGAACTCATCCAAGCTACCACGAATACTGAGGCGGGCAATGCTAAAAAGGGTGACAACTCGAGCTCGGATCATGAAACCCACAAACAGCGTGGCAGTCGTCGTGTCTCGAGCAGGCGGTGGGTAACTCGCAACAGCAGCATACTGGTGTCCCGGGTGCAGTGCGCGCTAGAGCAACCGCATCCAGTTAAGGCTCAACAGCTGATTAGCCTGTACAGAGACAAGTTAATGGGGCGAAAGGGTAGCAGCGTGCCCAAGTAAAGGCTCCATCATTTCTGTTGGTGATGCATGGCTGCGTTTGCATTTCACTCATTTAGATTGCGGAGTTGTTCAGGGTCGCCATTCAGTACATTCAGTACAAAGCACATCGCTCATGCAAAAGCATAAAGTATTCACGGGAGGAAATTCATGTTGCCATCCAAGGAAAAGCATTCTTTCTTTTGGTATTGATGGCGTGAAAAGGCTAGCCAGCCCAAGCCTGAAGGGTTGATTCGTCCACCCTTCAAACTATGAGAATTTCTTAGCTACCACAACAAATGATTTGATCAAGGGCCCTCTGCCTGATAGCGCACGATTCCGCTTTCATTCCGTTTTCGACTTCGCAAATGCTACAGTGACATGTAGGTTTTGGATTGATGGTAGAACGCCGCAAGCACACTAGAAGTACACCTAGACCTTCTCGCCGTGCTGGTCCCGCGGTGCGGCCAGCGCACTCGTGGAGTCGATATGGCGCAACTCGAGGTCAAAATGGTCCACGGCGGGGGCACAGGTGCCCTTGACGCCGCGCTCGCCCCTGGACAGGAGAGAGCCTCGACGCGTGCCGGGGTTGGAGCCGCAGCTGGTGGTCATGCTGGGGAGCTGGAAGCCCTGCAGGCCACTGGAGGTGGTGTTGAGGGCGCGAGCGGCGGAGGAGCCGGAACCAGTGTTGGTGTAGTAGGCGGCGTCGCGAGTATTGCGGGCGGAGGCATTGCGCAGGGAGATTTGCTGGGCGGCCATGGTACCGAGAGGTAGGATGAGGGCGACAGAGGTGAGGGTGAGGGAGCCGGCTTCGAAGTTTTGAAAGCTCCCCCATTCAAGGCCTGCAAAGATGACTGCGAAGGACAGGTTAGTTCTGTTGACTCGCTTTCCATATATGACTGAAACGTCACAATGCACGGCAGTTGAGAAGATAAATGTAAGGGGCGTACCTGGAACAATCATGAGAATGCCGTTGGTCATGACAAGTAGTTCCATTGAAGTCAGAGTCTTTGCCGAGGGCAGGATGCAGCGGTTCCGGATCAAGTGCGTGACAAGCTTCAAGTTGAAGAGGGCGCAGAACCAAAAGATGGATAAGGCGTTGGTGATGACGGCTGCATGGACGACCCACATGTTGCCCATGGCCGGCGTGAGGGCCAGGACGGCCTCGTTCTGGAAGATTGTGTAGGCGAGGCGGAAGCCGATGGTCAGCAGAGTGACGAGGAGCGACGCCAACGCAAGGCCGTACTTTGCGGGCTCGGGCCACAGCGTGACCATGGTCCACGCCTGGTTCATGAGCGCGGCCTCGACGACGATGACGAGCACGATGGACATGGTGTTGGCGGCGACGCTCGTGGCCGGGTAGCTCTGCGGCACGGAAGAGAAGTCGCGCGAGAACAGCTGGTAGAAGTGGACGACGGGAGAGAGGAAGTAGGCGATGAGAAGGCTGTTTCGGACTATGGCTACAGCGAGGGCGAGCATGTGCAGCAGGGCCGACGGCCGCCAGAGCTTCGACGACGGGGTGGTGACGGCGAGGATGACGAGCAGCATGATGAGGCAGGCGCCGATCTGGATGCTGTAGTTGAGGGTAACGCTAATGGCCATGTCGTTGTACGCGTTGATGGCCGGGATGGGCACGACGATGGGCGTCTTGCCATCGGCTCCGAGGAAGCCGACGGTCTGCGTGAGGGGATCGAAGTGCCCCGGCTCGCCTGGCGGCTCCATCTCGGGCAGGACGCTGCTCGATAGAAGGCGTTGCGGATGTCTGGAGCTGCCTTGTTCTGAATGCTGTAGCTGCTGGTCTACACCCTGAGGTAGGCTTGGACGGTCTCCCGAGGGAAAAGGAGCATCAGGGTCACGGCGTGTAACACGGGGCGAGACGAGTGCAACGCGAGGAGTTGAAGATGAAGGCAAACCCAACGGTACAGACGAAGAGACGACCGAAGATGACGACGACGATTTAAAGCCCGGGCAACGGGAAAGGCTGCCATGGAATCAACAAGGCTCCTCGACGGCTGCATCGCCCTGGCTGCGATTGTCCTCGGCATCAGCCGGCCTCGCCCGCGCACAAGAATAGACGGGGTGGCATTGTCACCAACGCAACAACGCAGCACACGCTGCCACACCAGCATGGCAGGCAGAGCTTTACGCTCGCTGTGCCGGTGGGCGATGCACGGGCAACAATGGGCAGCCTCGCGGGAGAGGCGCCGCGTCGGCGGCCGGGCCTTGATATTGTCCTGCGGGCCCCGCCCGGCCGCCTTAGCATTGTAGTTGAGACACGGCGCCGGCAACTTCGGTCCTCCACCACCGCCACCGTCACCACCCGGCTGGCCAGGGCACGCACGCGGGCGACCTGCATGCTACGAGGACGCCGCGGAAAACCTTATCGCTGGTGAGGGCAGGGTCCTGCTCAGCCTTGTGGAACGCGCCCGTGCGGCGCTGTAGAATTGCGGACGGTGCTGACGGGGACCTGGTTAGTTGATCATACACCCCCGGTCAACGTGGAAGACGAGTATCCCGAGCCGTCTCTAGGAACGGCTGCAGAGTCCACGACGGCCCGGGCTATGCATGCCGTTTCCGGGTCGCCGCTCTTCGACAATGCAAAATGTCTCCGCAGCAAACAATGGCACGGCGGCCGGGATCTCGTCCTTCATCTCTCTAAGCGGAACGCGGCCGACCGCAGACGAGCCGCGGACAATACCAACTCAACGTTTGCTTCGCCCCTACAACTCTTGTTGCCACAAGCCCTCTCCCTCCACCGCATCCCCTAGCCGTCACTATGGCGCCATGCCCATGCCCTGCCCAATCTTCCTTACGAGCGCCTTCTTCAAGTACCACTCCCGCGCGAGCGAGCGCGTCATCTTGGCAAACACTGCCGGCGAGATGCGGCCGCGCTCGACCGCCCGCCCCAGCATGAAGATTGCGTCCCCCAATGCCCGCTCCTCCGCCACCAGCGAGTACAGCTGGTTCGACACCACCGTCGGCGCCACCAGCAGCTCATCAATGTCCGTGGGAGGGTGGTTCTTGGAGCCCTCGATGACGCCATCCGCCTTGCGGAGGGCTTCGTGGAGGATGTTTGCGTTGGAGGACAGCACATTAGACAGCTGCGTGAGTTGGCTCTTCTCAGACTGCAAGACCGACACGGCCGATTGCATGGCTGTGCGCTGCGCCCGGAGCCCTGCCATGCTGGACTCGTTCTGCTGCCGGCTGCGCTGCCGAACGACCGTCAGCGTCTGGGCCAGCTGGCGCAACAGCGCGTCCTTCTCGGGGTTTGGGGGGATAGGGGGTGCGGCCACGACTGACTGCGCGGGCACCTCTAAAGTCAGGGGCTCGTCCAGGATGTTCGGCGGTGGTGGCGCGGGCTGAGCTTGTGGCATCACTGCTGCTGATCCGTTCCATGTTGGAGGCGGCCCCTGAGGCTGCCATTGTCCCTGAGGATACGCCGGTGGCTGTTGTGAACCGTACGGCTGGCTTTGTGTCTGAGGCAGAGGTGGGTGAGGAGGTGGTGGTGCTTGGCCCATTTGCTGCTGTGGGGGTTGATGTGGGTGTTGCTGTGGTTGGGGCTGAGGTTGTGGTTGTGGCACTGGCTGGCCAGGTGGTCTTGGCGCGTAAGGAAGAGGCAGAGGAGGTGCTGATTCATAACGTGATTGTATTGATGATTGCGAGGGGCCGGCTCCAGAGGGAGCCCGCGAGGGCGGTGAAATGGAGGCCGGCGAACGGGGCTCGTGATACGGCTTGGGCGGCGGCGGCGGCGGCGGCGGCGGCGGCGGCGGGCGGGACTCGGTCGAGCTACGTGGAGGATGGTTCGCCGAGCCCGAGCTCGCGGCCATCTCCGGAGGCAGGGGCGGCAAGGGAGGCGGCGTCGGGGTCGGTAGAGATCTTTGAGCCGGTCTTGGAGCCTGCCGCGAGATGACAGGGGGCTCCTTGGCGAAGACGTCGGAGAGGACAGTGAGGAAGTCTTCCAGCGTCGATTTCTAGACGACAAAGACAGTCAGCAAACATTGAAGCCGCAAGGAACCAAGGGGAACAGACATCCCAAAACTCGGACCACCTTACGAGGTAAGGATGGTAGACTTGGCCCTGAGGGTCGACGTGCTGCCCGGGGCGCACCATCATGGTCTCGGTCGGCGTCACGTAGACAAGCGGGGGCTCGCGCGGGTAGGCGTGCGGCACCCATATCGACAGCGGGAACCTGTAGGTGCTGCCGCGGAAGACGACGGGCAGCGTGCCCGATATGTGCAGCAGCAGCGCGCTGGTGCCGCTGGGGAAGGCTGCGGATGAAGGACGTCAGCGGTCGCGAGCTTCGAGCTACGGGCAGCAGGACGGGCACGAACTGTGGACGTCGGTCCGGGGCGCGAGCGTGGAGAAGCGGCCCAACGCGCGAGCGACGTCGCCGTACGTGCGGTTGACGTCGTGGTATTCCTGCGGAGGAGAGCGCACAATGTTAGCCGGGTGGTGGTGGTGGTGGTGGTGACGACGGCCAGCGGAGGGGGGGAGGGGAGCGGCGAGCTCAGGTACGTACGCTCGTCAGGACGCTATAGAGCCAGTTCAGGACGTGCTGCGGGACGGGCATGGTCGCGGAGGGGCCACGGCGGCGAGCCGATGGCTTCTGGGCGTGCGCGCGAGGAGCGTGCTTGAGAGGTGTCACGAAGCTTGGTGGTGTTTGGCGTTGGGGAGCTTGCGTGGTGACGTGACGACGATAGCTGGGGTGGGGTCCCCTAGTGACATGGACGACGATGCGGAACACGACCCTTGCACGCGCACTCTGCAGATGCAACGTTGGCTACGGATTGAATACATATTCTCCCGCGGGGAGACATATCATGGGACATTATGGTCAAGAATGCGAATATTTGCGCAGACACCAATCTATTGGGGCAGTTGTCCACGACTTGTGTTAATAAGGCGCTGCTAGTCATTTTCAATGTTGGCGTTTGGCACTGGAGAGCCCACCATCGCTGCTACACTTTTAACATGACAAGACATGATGACGCATGCACGTAACTCTGTTCCCGTGTTTCTAGTAAACTTGCCTAGTTTCTCCAACTTCTGCATCAATGTACTTTACTCATTCTAGCACCTCAACACGGAGCAATGAGACACTTCAACCGATCACCACCCGTATTAGGCAAACGCCAGAAACGGGCGAAGTGACGGCTCATAGTTTATGGCTGCGTTTCTCTTATTCATAGTTCCAAACAGCCAAACGACCTGAACATGAAGGGTCGTTTTCCGTTCGGCAACTCCAATGCCGTAGTCGCCCCCAGGTTGCAGCGGCTTGAGCTACCCTATAGTAGCCGGAGAGACAATGTTTCACTCTGCGAGGCCCGAGTCTCTGGCCTATTGAGCGATTGGGTTTGATTTTAACTACTGTGTCTCTCGGTACTCCGGAAATGAGTGAGAATAACATGTACTCAAAAGGGAGCTTGTGCGTATTCCTTCCAAATGCCATTCTACCCCGCGCATGAAATGCTGTCTGAAAGTATCTTCAAAAGAAGTTTTAGCGTGTTCAAGGCGTTGCGAAGGCTTAAGACTGTGGTGCCTTCTTCTCTGGTGCAGTCAATTGAAAGATCGCGCTGTTAAGGAATTGAAGGGTTTATGAGTTCAATTGACCCAACAACATGGCTACCGGCCAAGTCTCTACGACAACTCGACGGCCTCCCGCAAGCAGCATCGTTCTCGCTGCAGCTGCCGCGGAAACTCTGTGGCCCTTGTTGCTGCCCCGACCACTCCCGAATTGCTCCATTCCAGCGTCCAGTCGAGGGCCATGGCCCATCGCCTCCGATGGGGTGATGAAACGGGGGGCGGCCCCGTGTTTCCCGACCCGAAAGGTCCGAGTTCTGCCGCTTAGTCGCCCGCCGATTTCAAAGCCCGCCCGAGACTATAAATTTCTAATACCGCAAGACTCCCGCACTACGGCGACCGCTCCACCCGCTCACGCCACCCATTGGACTTTTCGCTCAAGCAAGGAACCTTTGACTTGATTGATTCCAGCAACTTTGGCTTCGAGTTCCCGACTTTGACGTTGCCGCCGCCATCATCAGCAGGGCTGCTGCTCCCGCCCATCATGCTGTCCCCCATCCCCGTCCTCGAGGACTACGGGCTCTCGGCGACGAATGGCTTCCTGCCCGACACGCTCCCCTTAACCCGGCTGCCAGACCCGTACTACAACAAGTGGGAGGCCGTTGCCGCGAACCTTCAGGCCCAGATCCTCAGCCGGCGCCTGCGCGGCGTCGTCGACCGCATGCCGGTGCTGTCCACCGTCGGCCTGGAGCACGACGCCGAGTGGCGCCGCGCGTACTCGCTGCTGTGCTTCATCGCCCACGCCTACATCTGGGGCGGCGACTCGCCGGCGGATCGTCTGCCGCCGCCCATCTCCGTACCGCTGCTCGAGATTTCCGCGCACCTCGAGCTGCCTCCCGTGGCCACCTACGCCGCCGTCTGCCTGTGGAACTACAAGCCGCTGTTCTTCGACGAGGGAATCGACAATCTCGAGAACCTCGCTACCCTTTACACCTTCACCGGCTCCATCGATGAGTCGTGGTTCTACCTGGTCTCGGTGGCCATCGAGGCCCGCGGCGCGCCTATCCTCCCCCTCATGCTCACGGCCATGAGCGCCGCGCGCCAGGACGACGCCGATACAGTTACACGCTGCCTGCGGGCCTTTGCCGAACTCTTGACGGACCTGACTCTCATCCTGCAGCGCATGCACGAGAGCTGTGATCCTACCATCTTCTACCACCGCATCCGTCCGTTCCTGGCCGGCAGCAAGAACATGGCTGAGGCCGGTCTGCCCGACGGCGTCATCTACGAGGACGGCTCCGGCAACGAGACGTACCGTCAATACAGCGGCGGCAGCAATGCGCAGAGCAGTTTGATCCAGTTCTTCGACATCGCGCTCGGCATTCACCACCGGCCTACGGGCGAGGTGCGCGACGACGCTGCTGCCGCTTCCGACGCGAAGAGAAAGCACAACTTCATCCAGGACATGCGCCAGTACATGCCTGGCCCGCACGCGCGCTTCCTCGACGACGTATCACGCGTGGCCAACATCCGAGAGTACGTCGAGTCGCACAAGGCGGACCGCGACCTGTGCCTGGCGTACGACGCGTGCCTGGCCATGCTGAGCGCTTTCCGCGACAAGCATATTGCCATCGTCACGCGGTACATCATCAACCCGTCGCGCGAGCAGCGTGCTCGCAGCCGGGAGCGGAGCCGGGAGCCTGTGGTGACGAAGCGCCTCAACCTGGCGACGGCCTCCAAGCAGGCGCAAGACCGCGTGCATCGAGGCACCGGCGGCACGGCGCTGATTCCGTTTCTCAAGCAGGCGCGGGACGAGACCGGCGAATCGGCCGTCGAGGACTGGACCAAGCGGTTCATGAAGCGCAAGATGGGCGGCGACCACCGCGCAGACCTGCTTTTCGGGAAGCCCGAGCAGATTGTCATGGCGGAAAAAGAAAACGTGGCCATCAAGGGCCTCGCTGGGTCATGGACCATGGATGATGACATTGGCGGCATCTGCCAGTTTTAACGGGCGACTATTGAACTGGACAACGACTAATTTACGATGAACGAGCGACGGTCAAACAACTACGAAAACAATGCAACAGCTTCAACGACGAAGAGTGCCACAAAGCCTTCGACAACTCACGGCACGGTCAACGCCTCACCACTCCGGCGCCGCCGGAAAACTCGCATCATCCTCTCTCACACAGCCAGTAATTGCAGTAAGCTGAGCCGGGCAACGGACCTGCCAGAAATCAAAGTTGGGGTTGTCCGCGTTCTGGAACCAATCGAATCGCCAGAAGCACCCGGCCTGGAGCCTCTGCGGCATCTGCCAACACTGGTCTCGCGACCCGACTCCGCCCCAGCGGTCGCCCGGGATGCTGCCAAACTCCGGCGTGCAGCCGTCGTTGATGCCGACGCCACCGCCGGGTATCATTAGGTCGAAGTGGTTGTTGGAGAGATCGCCCCCCGTGTTGGTGGACTGCACGACTAATGTCTTGCCTGCGATGCTGCCAGACGTGAATTTGAGGCTGGACAGAGGAGTCAGCGGACACTACGGCAAGATGGATGCAGAGCCTGAGACGTACGCATAGCAGGCACAGCACCAGCCCCATTCAGAGCCACCGTTGATGGCCGTCGCGGCGAATCCATACGCGAGGTTGTCATTGACGGCCCATGGGGAGTTGTTGGTGCAGGCAAAGGCCGAGCCGCCGCCGCACCCGCTCTGCGTGTTGGGGTCGCTCAGCGGGTTGTCGTTCCTGTCGCACGTACGGACGGGCGCGCTGACTGGGGCCTTGCCGTTCCAGGCACAGGAGGGCTTGCAGCAGTCCCAATAGCGGGTGGAGTGGCCGGAGCCAGACGCGGCGAGGGCGATGCCGGAGAGTCCGCTGACGAGGAGAACGTTGACAGCGATGCGCATGGTGAAGAGACGGGCGTGAGACGAAAATTCTGAGAGTAGTCCCGTGAGGGCTTTGCGATCTTGATGAGAGTTGCTGTCATACTAGATAGACTCAGCCTACCTTAGACTTTGCTGCCCCTTTTATAGATGAATATCTCCCCTGGCCACCCTGTCTTGACTTGGGCTACACAGCATTTGCCGAAACGACCCGCGACACCCAGCCTCCCATGTCCGCAGCTAGATCATATGGAGAAGCTGTTGCCGCTCTCGTTCTCGCAGACTGGAGTTGCCTTCGTCGCAAGGGGGTTACAACCGGAGTGTCGCGCCGCGTAGCCGAACGCTCTTCAACCTAAAAGGCAAACAAGGCCACGGCAGATGCCGACCAGCGCACCCCTTCCCTGTCTCTTGGGGTGGGCATATTCGCTGTCCGAGGTAGGATCTGGCAGACTAAAATTGGGCAGGGAGGGATCGGCTTTGCATCGAGGGAAACGCGGGGAACAGGAGCTGGGACGGGAATAGCCTGGCTTGCAAGTGAAACTAGAGTCGGTCCGATGTTGACAGGCGGAACGACGGGCCGCGAGAGTCAATATGGGTTACACTCGGACAGCGAACCTGTTGGTCCTCGTGGTGGATGCGCGGACTTGGCAAGATTGTCAACTTGAAGCACTGGAGCCTCGGCGTGCCCGGTGCGAGGGGACATGTGCCTTGGTGACCGGGTAAGCAGAGTCGGTGTACGCGTAGAGAGAAGTGTAGAGGGAACCCGAAAAGTATAAATAACGGTGCAGCCGTGGTATATTATTTTTACGCACACTGGAAGCGCTCGAGCTGCTTAACCAGTGAGGAGACGGTGAACGGTTCAGCAGTGCAGTTCACGCGAGTAGAGACGTAACGCCCGATACCGCAGTGAAGATTCGGAGGCCAAGACAACACTACATATAAATTCTCATGGTTTGCATGCCGGCAGAGGATGCCTCAGAACCTTTTCCCGTGCTGCTGGAGTTGAAATGCTCGATCGTTCCCGTCCTCGAAGCCTTACCTTGGACCAAAGTGAAGTGCAGGCCTGCGAGTGCTCGTTCGTCTCGTACGTGTACGAGGACAGGCAGGCCCACGCACCCTATTGGCTCCGCTCCCAGGCCTCGCTGGAGGCTTTGGTAATCAGCCGCAGAGACCTCGCCATTCCCGATGCGGCTTAGCGGGTTTCCCTCGTGCTAGGCGCGTTAAGGCAGAGCACTTCTTGCGCTCCTGTGGCGCTCCTCCGTCTTCGCGGTGAACTCTGCATCACCAACAAACTCACCACCCTCGAGCCTCGACGCTCCATCGCTCGCCCGTCGCCAGCCCGCCGGACATCTGCGTAACCTCCGTCGCTCATCTGCTGGGCTGCGCTCGCCGATGCCAACGCGGTGCCACAGGCGCCAGGCCCAGCACTGACCCGCCCTGATTTCTCAGCGCCAGCCGTCGCGACCATCGTTTTCCGGCCAGCACCCGTCCTCACGAACCGGCAGCAGAGACTGCTCTCGGGGTTTCAGGATCGACCAACTGCCACGAGAACAGTCGACAGACGCTCGGCCGCGAGCCCCCGCCGTTCACCATGGCCGACTACGAAGATGAGTACGACTACGAGAACTACGGAGAGGAGGAGGAGGGCATCACGCCCGAGGACTGCTGGACCGTCATCTCGTCCTTCTTCGAGACCAAGGGCCTTGTGTCGCAGCAGACCGACTCCTTCGACGAGTTCACCCAGACCACTATCCAGGACTTGGTGAACGAGTACTCGACCATTACGCTCGACCAACCTAACCCGCCCTCGCCACCGGGCATGAAGATTGCCCTGAGACGGTATGAGATCAAGTTCGGTACGGTCATGGTCTCCCGTCCGACGATATCGGAGACGGACGGCACCGTCACGTCGCTGCTGCCGTACGAGTGCCGAGATCGCAACTTGACCTACGCCAGTCCCCTGTACATCAATATCACGAAAAAGGTGTCTGCCGCTGTCGAAAAGGAGATTCCGTTGCACGAGATGGACGAGGCCCAGCATGCCGAGTACGCCAAGACCGGCGAGAACCCTACGAAGCTGGTCTGGGAGCAGGAGGAGAGCGGCGAGGATGACGACCCCAACAAGTCTGCAGACTGGAAGAACATGGTGTTTGTCGGAAAGTTGCCCATCATGGTCAAGTCCAAGATTTGCCATCTCAGCCGCGAGACGGACGAGAATCTGTTCCTTGTCAACGAGTGTCCCTACGACCAGGGTGGTTACTTCGTCATCAACGGCAGCGAAAAGGTCTTGATCGCCCAGGAACGCTCGGCTGCGAACATCGTCCAGGTCTTCAAGAAGGCCCAGCCGAGTCCATACACCTATACCGCTGAGATCAGGAGTGCTCTCGAGAAGGGATCGCGACTTATTTCCAGTCTCATGCTGAAGCTGTATGGCAAGGGCGACTCTGCTCGCGGAGGCTTCGGCCAGACCATCCACACCACCCTTCCTTTTGTCAAGTCTGACCTGCCTGTGGCCATCGTTTTCCGAGCGTTGGGTGTCGTTTCTGACGAAGACATCCTGAACCACATCTGCTACGACCGCAAGGATAGCCAGATGCTGGAGATGCTCCGCCCCTGTATTGAGGAGGCCTTCTGCGTCCAGGATCGCGAGGTGGCGCTCGACTTCATCGGCAAGCGAGGAAACCGGGACCAGGCTGGTTTGGGCCGCGAGAAGCGAGTCCGCGTGGCCAAGGACATCCTTCAAAAGGAGACGTTGCCTCACATTTCCCAGTCGGAGGGCAGTGAGACCAGAAAGGCCTTCTTCCTTGGCTACATGGTCCACAAGCTTCTGCAATGTGCTCTCGGGCGACGGGAGCCTGATGACCGTGATCACTTTGGCAAGAAGCGACTCGATCTTGCAGGCCCCCTGTTGGCGAAGCTCTTCCGCGGCATCATTCGCCGGATGAACACTGAGCTGTCCAACTACTTGAGACGATGCGTGGAGGGTAACCGGCACTTCAATCTGGCAGTGGGCATCAAGCCTGGAACGCTGTCCAACGGCTTGAAGTACTCACTGGCCACAGGCAACTGGGGTGACCAGAAGAAGGCCATGAGCTCGACTGCTGGCGTCTCCCAGGTGCTCAACCGCTACACGTTTGCGTCCACCTTGTCGCATCTTCGACGTACCAACACTCCGATTGGTCGAGACGGAAAGCTCGCCAAGCCTCGACAGCTGCACAACACTCATTGGGGTCTTGTCTGCCCGGCCGAAACCCCCGAAGGACAGGCTTGTGGTCTGGTCAAGAACTTGTCTCTGATGTGCTACGTGAGTGTCGGCTCTCCGTCCGAGCCCCTGATTGAGTTCATGATCAATCGAGGCATGGAGGTTGTGGAGGAGTACGAGCCCCTAAGATACCCGCACGCTACCAAGATTTTCGTCAACGGAGTCTGGGTCGGCGTGCACCAAGATCCGAAACACCTGGTCAACCAGGTGTTGGACACTCGGCGAAAGTCCTACCTGCAATTTGAGGTGTCCCTCATCAGAGAGATCCGGGATCAAGAGTTCAAGATCTTCTCTGATGCCGGACGAGTCATGCGGCCATGCTTCACCGTCCAGCAAGAAGATGACCCGGATGCAGGATTGTACAAGGGCCACCTGGTGCTGACCAAGGACTTGGTGAACAAGCTTGCCAAGGAGCAGTCTGAGCCTCCGGAGGATCCATCCATGAAGATTGGCTGGGAGGGTCTTATTCGCGCCGGAGCTGTCGAGTATTTGGATGCCGAGGAGGAGGAAACAGCGATGATTTGCATGACCCCTGAGGACCTGGAGCTATACCGTCTTCAGAAGGCAGGCATCGCGCTGGATGAAGACCCCGGCGACGATCTTAACAAGCGACTGAAGACGAAGACAAACCCGACGACGCACATGTACACACACTGCGAGATCCATCCCAGCATGATCCTGGGCATCTGTGCCAGCATCATCCCATTCCCTGACCACAACCAGGTAAGTTTTCTCGTCTTCTTCCCGGTGATTAGTGCACAAGTTTAACACGCCTCCCAGTCCCCTCGTAACACCTACCAGTCTGCCATGGGTAAGCAGGCCATGGGTTTCTTCCTCACCAACTATGCCCGGCGCATGGACACCATGTCCAACATCCTTTACTACCCGCAGAAGCCGCTTGCGACAACCCGATCCATGGAGTTCCTCAAGTTCCGAGAGCTGCCCGCTGGCCAGAACGCGATAGTGGCGATTTCTTGCTATTCGGGCTACAACCAGGAAGACTCCGTCATCATGAACCAAAGCAGCATCGACAGAGGCCTCTTCCGAAGCCTGTTCTTCCGATCGTATTCGGACCAGGAGAAAAAGGTCGGCCTCAACTATACCGAGGTGTTCGAAAAGCCGTTCCACCAGAGCACGCTTCGCCTGAAGCACGGCACGTATGACAAGCTCGACGAGGACGGCATCGTCGCGCCCGGCGTCCGAGTGTCTGGAGAAGACATCATCATTGGCAAGACGGCGCCGATTGACCAGGAGAGCCAGGACCTGGGAACGAGAACGAGTGTGCACCAGCGGCGTGACATCTCTACCCCGCTGCGAAGCACCGAGAACGGCATCATCGACTCCGTCGTGGTCACCGTCAATGCGGACAATGTCAAGTACGTCAAGGTGCGGGTGCGAACCACCAAGATCCCTCAGATCGGAGACAAGTTTGCGTCTCGCCACGGTCAAAAGGGTACTATTGGTGTGACGTACCGACAGGAGGACATGCCGTTTACGAGAGAGGGCGTGACGCCCGACATCATCATCAACCCTCACGCCATTCCATCACGAATGACTATTGCTCACTTGATCGAATGTCTCCTTAGTAAAGTTTCCACGCTTGAGGGCATGGAGGGTGATGCCACACCGTTTACAGACGTTACGGTGGATTCGGTGTCGGAGCTGCTGCGGAAGCACGGGTACCAGTCGCGTGGCTTCGAAATCATGTACAACGGACACACGGGCCGCAAGCTGAGAGCGCAGGTCTTCTTTGGGCCGACGTACTATCAGCGACTGCGCCACATGGTGGACGACAAGATCCACGCGCGAGCCCGCGGCCCGGTGCAAATCATGACGAGACAGCCCGTCGAGGGTCGTGCCAGAGATGGCGGTCTCCGATTCGGAGAAATGGAGCGTGATTGCATGATTGCTCACGGTGCGGCGGCTTTCTTGAAGGAGCGTCTGTTCGAGGTTTCGGACCCCTTCCGAGTCCATATCTGCGAAATCTGCGGACTCATGACGCCGATTGCGTAAGTTTTCCGTTGATCTTGAGCCTAGTGTACATGAGTGCTGACGTGACGCACAGAAATCTCTCCAAGCAGTCGTTCGAGTGCCGACCGTGCAAGAACAAGACCAAGATTGCTCAAATCCACATTCCCTACGCCGCCAAGCTGCTGTTCCAGGAGCTGCAGTCCATGAATATCGCAGCAAGAATGTTTACGGATCGATCCGGCGCATCCGTTCGATGAGGGATGGAACTGGAGGAGATGCGAGTGTCAAAGAAAGAGTGGTAAAGAAAATGAATTGGTATTCTAAAGGTTGAGGAGGAGATTGCGCAAGGGTTTTTGGGGGAGACGGCGTATGTATGTATGAGGGATGGCTGCATTGCTCTTGCTAGCTCTTCCGTTGTCAAGGCTATATCGCCTGCTCCGGCGGCGAATTGTACCAACTGTAGGATAATATACAGGTGGAAGGCATTTTGATGTGCCCGTGAAGGTGTGTTGTACAGGATAAGGTATGATACATATGGTACAGGTGAGGATTTCCAGGGCCGTGCTATCTCGGCGCAGGGGCTTTGACGTCGGCTTCCGACGTCGAGTCGCGGACTGTCTGGTGACGCTTGTACTCGGCCTCGAGCTCGCGCTGCATGTCGAAGTCGAGCTGACGCTCGCGCTTGACACGCTGCTGCTCCATGTCACGGATGACGCCCTCGTGCATGGCCTGCTCGCAGTTAGCCTACTTGATGCGTCCCTCCGTCGTGGACAGCGACTTGATTTCAGGAGGACGTACGGCTTGCTCGAGTTTTTGCTGGAAGTGGACAAGGACGATCGTCGCGCCGGCGAACAGTGACGTCCCCAAGAGGGTGAGCTTGGATGCGCGCGACATGGCGGCGGAGGTGGTGATCTCGATCCTGAGACCAGTTCCTCGGTCGATTTATCGCGGTGGGGTTGCTGAAACTCAGCCGCACGCCCTCAATTGAAGGATAGAATAGACTCTGGCTGTCAGAGGCAGTGCGTGATTCATGCGTTGTGCAGTCTGCGTCGTGGAGGGACCGCGGCGCTTTGCGTTCGAGAATTGGGGAAAATGTCAAGGCATCGCGAGGTTTGCGATGGACTGACAGCTCCCCTGCCGTGGTGGGGTCGGACGCTGATGCGCTGGGCCACAGCTCGGTACGCCTCGTTTGGCTGCGCTCCCTGCCACGTTGGAAGTACCCACTGCCAGCTCCCTCTGGCACCCGCTCCACGGCATTACCTCACCAACGAGCCGCCGCCGTCGGCACCGTCGTCAACGCTGCACTTCACCATCGCTCGCCCATCCATCCACCGTCTTCCCGCTTCCAACCCGACCCTTGCACACAGCCATCGAAACCGCCGTTGCCTCCGCCCAGCATGGTTCGTCGATATCGCTTCTGCTCTGGGTGGTAAAGGCCGCTAACAGGGACGCAGTCGGCCCAGAACTCGGCGGGCATCCAGACGCTCCTCGATGTGTGTTCTCACCAAGCTCCAGCTACCCGTGGCTCGCCGATACAGCCAGAGGGCTAATCATACTACGTACAGGCGGAGCGAGAAGCCTCCAAGATTGTGCAGAAAGGTAGCGTAGGATCCTCTCCTGTTGTGCCGGGACGGTGGTCAGCTAACGTCGTGCAGCTCGGGAGTGTGAGTGTTTCCCCCTTTCGACGTCGAAGAAGGCAGCAGGCCCGAAAACCCCATGTTAAACGCCCGATTTAGTCCGCACGAAGCGCGTCAAGGAAGCCCGCGATGAGGCCAAGAAGGAGATAGCCGAGTACAAGACCAAGAAGGACGAAGAGTTCAAGAAGTTCGAGTCCGAGGTACGATTGAACATGCCCATTTCGACGCATTCCTTCTCTTCCAAGCCTGCCTACCAGTCGAAGACCAACGGGGCGGGATAGACAGAGCACCTGGCTGACCCTGCGCAGCACAGCAAAGGCAACAAGGAGGCCGAGGACGAAGCCTCCAAGGGAGCCGACTCGCAGATCAAGACCATCCGGGAAGCCGGCAAAAAGGGCCAGGCAACCGTCGTCAAGAACCTGCTCAGCGCCGTCTTCGATGTCAAGCCGGTGCCGCCGTCCAAGGCTTGAGCGGCGGGCGTTTGGATTATGCATAGCCATGCGAAGAAGGACGTGGGTGTCGCGAAAGGAGCCATCTTGGCGAAGTCACCTCTGAGAAGAATCGCGAGAGTGGGCAGCGGGTAGCAGGTTGGACCTTTGTTTTATGACTACAGATTGGTGTACAAGACTGGCTGCGCGGGATCCTACCGCAGGAAGTCTAATAGTGTACCTAACATATCACTCATATCCCGACTGTCCTCCTCGGCAGTATCCAGCCCTTCACGTTGCTCTTTGATCGTTGCAGCGATGGCGGCGAGGTCCTCGTCGCGCTCGGCCAGGAGCTGCTTGATTCTCTTGCCCGCGCCGCCGTCCTCGGCCACGAGCCACGCCAGCGAGACGTCTATCTGCTGCAAGGTGAAGAGCCCGGCATCCAGCCGCCGCGAGAGCAGCTCCACGGCGGCCTCGTCGGCATCCTCTGCGGGGGCCGCCTGAGCGTCCTCCTCGGCCCGCCTCACGCGCGCGCTGTACTCCTGATGCAGCTTGACCAGCTTCGTGACCTTGATATAATCCTTTTCGACGAATTTGGCCAGCGTGCGTATCCGCTCAGCCGAGTTGGCAGGCAGCAGCCGTAGCATCGAAGCGAAGATGTCAAGAACGTGGACCAGGAGGCGATGGTCCTGAGTCTTGCCAAAGAGGGTGAAGATGCCTTTGAGGCCGCCCGCCTCTACGAGCTTGGCGCAAACGTTGGCACCGGCGCTGCCCCCGGCGGCATGATCCACGAGGCGCAGGGCGGGCGCCTTGCTCATCTTGCCCTCCTTGAGCATGATGAGACACAGCTCCACGCCCTCGGCCTCGAGGAATTTTCCCTTGCCAGACGGCTCGTCGACCAAGCAAGTCAGGGCCTCGAATAGGTTCTCCATGTACTCTTCCTCCTCGCCGCTCTTGTCCGGGTCGCGCCTACGGTAGGGGGCAACAAGCTGGAGCATGATGTCGACAGCGTCCTGGGAGACGATCTGATGGCGCGTTTCGGGCGAGGACTGTGCTAGGACGGCGAGCATCTCGGCGGCGTATTGCTTGTTTTGGGAGACGGTAGGCTCTTTGCGTTGGATGCGCTGCAGTAGCCACTTAAGCAAGCTGTCTTCTTGGCCGATGCGTGTCGCTGTCGGGGCTCGCGAGCAGAGATTCTCCAATATCCCCAGCGCGTAGTACACGCCGTTCCGATCGGCTTCGTCGTCCTCGTTGAGGCGGGAGAAGTTTGAGACGAGCAGGCCGATGAGATCGGAATCAATGAGGGCATCAGCCAGCGTGTTCCAGTCTTCGTCCTCGGCTGCCACATCCTCGTCCGTGAGTTCCCCGATTATCTCCATGGCGTCTATGGCAATGTCCGTGTTCTCATGGGCGAGCAGGCCGACCAAATTGGTGGCGCAGCCCAGCTTGACAAACTCCTGATACAGCTCCGGGTGCTCGGACAGAATAGACAGTCCCTTGATGTCTCCGTCGAGATCGGCTTCGCTGCCAATAAACTTTTGCGGGTCGCTCTCGTACTTGGCGCGCAGCTCGGCGTTTTTGGTGATGCGCTTCTCGAAGTTTTGGGCTGTTTTGCGAAGCCACCCGATGTCGATCTTGTCGAGGGACTTGTCTGCGTCGCCGGCACCTTCTACATAGTCGAGGATCTGTGACTCTTGCTTTGTGATGCCGCCGCCGAAGAAGCGACCCTCCTCATCGTCGCCTTCGTCGTCCCCATCTTGCGGTGGCATTTCGGGGCCAAAGTCGCCATCGTCGGGACCAGCAGGACCAGCTTCAGTGTCGTCGTCAGCGTCGTCGTCGACGTGGGCGCGGCGGCTGGAGCCATTGGCGCTGAGCTTGCTGGACTTGTATATCTCGTCTATAGGTGGTGGTTAGGAAGGCTGGGCAGTCGGGAGATGCGGGGACGGACTTGGGTCTTTGATGGCCTCGAGCTTTCGTTTGCTGGAGACCCCGGCGCTCTGTAGTCACGGTCAGAAGCTGGCAACTGCGGCGTGAAGTGCCGCGTCGCGACGATGCTGGCTTACCTTGAAGATGTCGTCGACGCTCGCCATGGCGCCCGTGACGGAGTCGGCTGTGCTCGCGGTGCCTCTGGCCTTGTCGCACCAGGAGCTCTAGCCAATGGCCCGCGTCGTTGTCGTCTCAAGCTAGCGCTGGAGAAGCTGTTTCCGGCAGTGAAGCGCGCGAGGCGTATGAATCGAATCGGATGTGGAGGGCGGCGTTTGGTACGTTCGAGAGCTTCTGCTGGTCGCGCGAATGCCGATGGCCTGGAGCGGTGCAAATATGCAGGCTGCGGGTCCCAGGCGGGCCAGAACTGCACTGGCGCTAGGCTGGATTGGGCCGTCCCTTTTCGCTGCATTGGACGACGCCACAGGAAGCGAACCCCTGACGCGATGAACAGGGGACGTGCCCACTAAAGCTAGCCCCCCAAACGGCGCATGGAGGTTGGACGGACCCCCTCCACGGCACAGGCACAGGCACTGACCGCTGGGCCCCCGTATGATCCGAGTTTCCAGCAGCGAGTCGTGCGAAGCCTCCTTGATGCCCTCGCTCTGCTCAGACGACCCGGGCCCAATTGAATCGACTGTGCTCGTCCGCGAGCGGCCCCCGGACGTTGACTGCAAAGGGTTCGGCTGTGTCATGACGTCGGCTGCGCCCGCGGCACTCTAGACCGGCAGCCGCTCCAGCACGCATACGGGGCGCCAGGGTTGCACCTCGACTTCTCACCCCCCCTGTCGACGCGCGATCCTGCGGGTGACTGGCTGGGCTCGGCGCACCTCGCTTCACACACCTCGAGACTCGCAACACTGGGTATGGTCATGGAGCTGGCGCCGACCGCATGAGAACCTAGGAGTATTCGAATCGCAGACGCTGTTGCACGACCACGGCTGATCATTGGGGAGGCGTCGAGAAGATAGGAGGCGAGCGACAGAGGGGGCTGCAGAGGCTTCGAGAATCCCCATCAGAAGAGGATGCCACAACCGCCCCTGTCCGACTCCTCAGACTTCTCTTTATTCTCTTCGGCCGCCGCTGTCCCGGCGCTGCCGCCATCGTCGATATCCATCCCCGAACCACCTCCCCGGCCGAGTCCTGCCCCCGCGCTGTCCGTATCGCGGCGAATCTCGACCTCCAACAGACCTGCGCGGCTGCCGCGAACTTCGTCGTTGCTGCCGCCGGCCCGAGTCGCTGCAACTGCCACGGCTTCTGACGCCTTGAGACATAACGCTGCCCACCTCGGGCGCCCCATCACCCCCTCGGAACAGTTGGACGGCTCTGGGACCGCAGAGGTTCCCCCTTTCACGCTACCGCCACTGCTGCCCCTGACGCCGCTAGACGAAGGCTCCGACGGCCGCCTTTCGAGCCTGGAAGTGCTGCCAGGAGGCGACGCAAGCGATCGCGACACCTCCGACCCATCGGCCGACCCGATACGCCTCGCAACGGCTGCGTCCAGGACCAAGATGGCCTTTGAGCAGGGCCGGGACGTCTACCCTCCTCAGAGCCGGAATGGAAAGGGCAGCGTTGACCTAGCCAAGGCTCGAGGCATCAAGCCTCCGTCGCAGAAGGCCATGCTCTCTCGGGCACTTCAAAAAGCCAACACTGCCGTGCAGCTCGACAATGCGCAGAATTTCGAAGGCGCCCGGCTAGCATACGGCGAGGCCTGCGACTTGTTGCAGCAAGTCCTAAGCAAGACTTCTGGCAACGACGACAAACGAAAGCTGGAGGCAATTGTGCGTCACCCCCTCCGTTTAGTCCATCCTTGTTAGCATTGTCTCGTACTAATAATGCACCTGGCCTGCAGCGTCGGACTTATTCAAGCCGAATAGAGGAACTGGACCAAATGGGCCCTTGGCAAGGGGACAGCAACAAGGCGCTGCCAGCCCGCCCTGAAAGCTCAGAGTATCAGCAGAACGCTGATGGGCCAGACGAAGTCGCCGATGATCCAACGTTGGCCCTTGGAACAGGAAGCACGACAACCTACATCAGGGACGACAGCCGCAGTCCATTGCCCTTTCAGCTGGACGCATCGCCTCAACAGAGAAGGGCAGGCCGCAAGTCTACTAGGACCGGCTCGCAAGAGAACCTGCGGCCTGCTGGTAGCTCTCAGAACCCTCCGCTTCACTCGGCCTTTTCGCGATCTCCAGCCCGCGTGAGGGATGATGCACCCCGGAGACCAAGCGAGAGCGCACAGATGCCGCCGCCTTTGTCTACCTTGCGGTCCATGTCGCCACAAAAGGCACAACTCGATGCTGCTGATGATGTCGAGCGACCTACCACGGCCTCCTCTTGGGGCGAAGCGAGAGATGTCGTCGGCCATATGCGAGACGGTAGCCAAAACTCCTGGCTGGACCCCATCGACGAGTCTGGCGGCTCTAGCAACTCATCGGTGCATTCGCGCACGTCATCTCTGGGCTTTCGAAGAAAGCACATTCGCGGCGTCAGTGGCAACACGGAGAATGAATTCGACAATGCTCTAGATGCCGCTATTGAGGCTGCGTATGACGACGGATACGAACCCATGGGATCGGATCCCTTAGGTCCTGAAGATCCTAGTGACGAGATTGTGAACAGCGTACTCCGAAAGGTTGAAAAGGCACGCGAACGAGTCCGCCAGACTGAGCTGGAGGTGTATCAGGGCGAATTGAAACGACAACAGTCACTACAGCGCAGACAGAACGAAAGCCAGGACACGTCAGAAGGATTCTATGACGACAACTCCTCCGACGAGGAAGAACGAATGCTAGAGGAAATGACGCGCGGTTATGGCATCGAGGACTTTATCGTGACTGAGGAGCGCAAGCCTTCGATGACGCAAGTCGAACTGGGAGGACCGAACCCAAGACGCGGGCAGAGTCCGATGGAACTCAGCTCTGCGACTGAGACGAAGCCACCTGCTGTTGCGAACACCAAGGCAGTTCCAGGTGCCACCGTACCAATGAATCTACTACCATCCGCACCACCACCCACTCATTCACTTCCCGAGCTTCCAACGGCGAGGTCATCGTCTCCTCAAGGCGTTCGAGACCGCCGGCTATCGGGGCAAAATCCCAAACAGCTAAAGATTGAGACTAGCAAACTCCGACCACCGCCCCAGCCAGCCTACGAAGAACTTTCGGAGACACATTCTGGCCCTCCGTCCGCAGCCCCACGAGAGGTGGACGTGAGCGCCAGCGATGCTACCCGGTCGACGGCAAATAAGCGCAAAGAGTCGCATACAAATGAGCAAATGACCATTGGATCGCCCCCGAGCAGCCGAGGCCAGGGTGACGGAAATGATTCGCAAAGGCGATCTGTTTCGCCGTCAAACAACAATCTGCGGAAGAACATTTCTTCGTCGAGTTTACGGAGTTTGAAGGGCCGGAACATTTCCCTTTCGAATCCCGACGACGGCTCCGACATGTCGCCGAGTACCCCCTCCAGCAACCCCTACTTCGCAAGGGCGACGACCTTGCCAACACTCCCGACCCCTTTGGCAGTGGCCTTCCGAGAGAATGTGGACGGCTCAGCCGGCCCTCATTTGTTTGAAGACAACTTCCACATGCCAAACAGCCCCGGGTCGCCAAATCCAATGTCGCTTGACGCGCCTGTCTCCCTAGAACCTTGCCCTAACGATCTGATGCTGCGGCCGTTTTGGCTGATGCGATGCCTGTACCAGACCCTGGTCCACCCTCGTGGCGGCTACTTGAGTACCAAACTATTCGTGCCGAGGGAGGTCTGGAAAGTCAAGGGCGTGAAGCTTAAGAACATCGAGGATAAAATGGCCAACTGCGACTATCTTACCGCCGCGCTCCTTAAGCTGGCCAAGGTCGATACCTGTGACGCTGATGCGGTGCTGGAGGAAATGCAGTCACTGGAGGGCGTGCTCGAGCAGGTCCAATCCACTCTAACCCGCAAGCTCGGGAATGAGGTTGGTGTGCAAGGCTCGGGGTCCCTGTTCAAGGAGGCTTCCAATGGCTTGGATGGAGAGGGAGTGTCTATGCCTCGGACTGCCAGCATCTCTAGCAAATCGTCATCCTTTTCCTGGAGGCGACTCAGGTCCAAAAACTCAGCCATCGGTCTTGGCGGCGCATACAACAGCAAGCTCGGAGGCTCAGAGGGAGTCAGAGAGATCGTCACAATGCCCACGCTGCCAATGACGCCCCAGCCGACGAGCCGTCCAGCAAAACGGGAGGTTGCATCGGCCCAGTTTGCGGGGCCGAACGCGCAATACATGGGATCCCTTGCTCGCCTGTTTGACGCAGCCCAAGCTATTGGTAAGTCGGCTAGCCCTCACAGCGACTATTTCATATGCTAACATTAAGACAGATCAAATCGCCAGACAAGTTGATGATCCCGGGTTGCGACATGCGGACAAGACCCAAGTCGGTCTGGAGCTCTGCACGCGGCATGCGGCCGAATTCTTTGGGTTCTACATTTGCAGATTCGCTCTGGCGGACCTCAGCTTGCTGCTGGACAAGTTTATCAAGCGGGGGAGCGAGTGGGTGCTGGCCTGAACAGCGGGCGAACGCAGCCTGGAAGGTTGTTCTGGCTGGGTTTCTCTGAACTCGTCTTGAATTGACCCGGACGGCAGGATTCGACGTTGATCTTCTCTGTCGGTTGTCGTACTCCACTATTGACAGAGTCTACGAAGCAATGTTTGGACGAGATATCTGAGGGCGAGTTGGTGGGCATGACTTACAGGCATTATACCACATCTCTAGCGAGCTGCAATAGTCTTCATCGATTGAATAGACTCAAGGTTGCTAGCCTGATGGAATATGCAGCGACGTCTCCTTATAGGCACTACAGTGAATGCAAAGCTTAAAGAACATGATGCTTGCTGCTTGTTCGAGGTGTCGAGGTGGATGGAGGATGTAAGTTGAGTCGCGGTCTGTTTAGGTAATCAGAGCGGGACCCTCTTGGAGCACCATGACGGCCTCGGGGCTCGAATTTTGGCTCATCTCGACTCGACATCCCATACTTTCCCACCAATGCGCCTGCACCTATGTCCGCCTAGATGACCTGGGCGTGGAGAGTTGGAAGAGCATGGACTCGGCAATGCCTGGCGCCGGGCGTCTTCCGACGAGCTTTCGCAGCCCAGGCAAAGCCTACGCCCAAAGAGCTCGAGGCGCGCATCGCAGCGATCCCCATCGAACGGTACCGCAACTTCTGCATCGTAGCGCACATTGACCATGGCAAGAGCACGCTAAGCGACCGATTGCTGGAGCATACCGGGACAATTTCGGCGAGCGACGGCAACAAGCAGATCTTGGACAAGCTTGACGTGGAGCGCGAGCGTGGCATTACCGTCAAGGCGCAGACGTGCACGATGCTCTACCGGCACCGCGGCGACGACTACCTGTTGCACCTGGTCGACACGCCAGGACACGTCGACTTCCGCGCCGAAGTGACGCGCTCGTATGCGAGCTGCGGCGGCGCGCTGCTGCTCATCGACGCGAGCCAGGGCATCCAGGCGCAAACAGTATCCAATTTCCACCTCGCCTTCGCGCAGGATCTGGCGCTGGTGCCCGTCATCAACAAGATTGACATGCCGTCAGCGGACGTGCCACGTGTTCTGGAGCAGATGGAGACGAGCTTCGAGCTGGATCCCAAGACGGCGGTGCTGGTCAGCGCGAAGACGGGCAAGGGCGTGCCGGACGTGCTGCCGGCGGTGGTGGAGCAGATGCCGCATCCTGTTGGGGACGAGGGCCGGCCGCTCAAGATGCTGCTGGTGGATTCGTGGTATGACAACTTCCGAGGCGTGGTGCTCCTGGTGCGCGTGTTTGACGGGACGATCCGGGCGGGCGACAACGTTGTCTCGATGGGAACAGGCATGAAGTACACAGTTGGCCAGGTTGGAATCCAGTATCCCGATGCCACGCCGCAGAGCGTCCTTCGAGCGGGACAGGTGGGCTACGTCTACTTCAACCCTGGCATGAAAAAGATTCAGGATGCCAAATTGGGCGACACCTTTACCACCGTGGGCAGCGAGAACCTCGTCGAGCCGTGTCCGGGCTTTGAGGAGCCCAAGCCAATGGTGTTCGTGGCGGCCTTCCCCACGGACCAGAGCGACTACGGACGGCTGGCGGACAGCATCAATCAGCTGGTGCTCAACGACCGCAGCGTGACGCTGCAGAAGGACCATTCGGAGGCGCTGGGTGCAGGATGGCGGCTGGGATTCCTAGGGAGTCTGCACTGCTCCGTCTTCCAGGATCGGCTGCGGCAGGAGCACGGCCGAAGCATCATCATCACGGAGCCGACGGTGCCAACCAAGATTACCTATGCGGACGGGACGGACGAGGTGGTGCAGAACCCGGCGCTGTTTCCGGACGCTGGCGACCATCGCATCCGGGCCGCGGAGCTATTCGAGCCGTAAGTTGCCTCGATTGATCCCTTCAGCGAATGTTAGAACTGCTGCTAACGTGCCTCAAGATACGTCAAGGCCACGATCACGCTACCGCAGGAGTACCTCGGCAGGGTGATTGAGCTGTGCGAGGCCAACCGCGGGGAACAAAAGAGCCTTGAATTCTTTCACGGAGGGCAGGTCATCTTGGTGTATGACATTCCGGCGGCACAGCTGGTGGACGACCTGTTTGGCAAGCTGAAGGGAGCTTCGTAAGTGGCCCATATGCACTGCGTCCAGTAGGTAATGGTACTGACGAAGGCGTGGGAACACAGCAAAGGGTACGCGACACTCGATTACGAAGATGCAGGCTGGCGTCAGAGCAAGCTCGTTAAGATTCAGCTGCTCGTGAATAAGCAGCCAGTCGATGCCATTTGTCGGGTCGTGCACGCCTCGCAGGCAGATCGCATCGGAAGGCAGTGGGTCACCAAGTTCAAAGAGCACGTCGACCGGCAGATGTTTGGTATGAACCCTCCGAGAAGCCTAATTCCTAAACTCATGCGTTGCTAACTCGCCTCAGAGGTCGTCATACAAGCCGTCGTGGGGAACAAGATTGTCGCGCGCGAGACGATCAAGCCGTTCCGCAAGGACGTGCTCGCGAAGCTGCACGCCAGCGACATCACGCGGCGGCGCAAGCTGCTCGAGAAGCAAAAGGAGGGACGAAAGCGGCTAAGGGCCGTGGGCAACGTGATTATTGACCAGTCGGCATTTCAGAGCTTCTTGTCCAAGTAGTGTACGCTCGGAGCCTGGCATAGACGGCGTTGTGTGTTTGGAAAAAAGAGGATGTAGCGGATGTAAACGTGTATGAGTAGTATACCCCTGTACTCTAGGATCTAGATTCTATACTATAAGAACCAATGCATATGAATTAGTGGCCATGTATTATGCGACTGCACCATCGTCTGGGAGCTCTGAGCCCAGCTCAACCTTGTGCGTCCTCGACAGGCCCAGCCCTCCGGCCAGTGTACCCTCATCCTGCTTTACGACGCGCCTCTTCGCCCCCTCCTCCTGCAGCTCCTCGTCACCTTGAAACTCAAAGACGCGGTAGTCGCTGTTGAAGAACCACCACCCTACGACACCGACCCGCATGAAGCCCGAGTGCGAGACGACAAAGACGACCTTCTCCGGGCGGTGGTAGAGAGCATCGAGGCAGCGCCGGCCGCGGGCGAGGATGGCGGCGCGGTTGTAGGCGTAGCGCGCCGCGGCGGGGGACGTCTTGTCCGGCCAGAGGGGGTCTACGCCGCCAAAGTCTACGGAGCTGAAGGAGGGCTCGATGAGGTTGACGGGAGAGCCGGTGTCGCATGGTTTTGCCGAGTTTTCTGCCTCACACGCAGTCAGACTACCACTTACATGCAAACGCAGATCAATTGACGTCCGGGTCCGACGTCGGAGCCGCGGAGTCACAACGTACCCTGCCAGTCGGCGCTCGCCTCGAAGCGCACGCCTCGGTCACGAAGCCAGTCGAGCGCCAGGTCGGCCGTCTGCAGCGTGCGGCGCATGGGGCTCACGAGCACGGCCGTGTCTTGCGCTGCGAGGCCGCCGAAGCGCGCGAGGAGGCTGGTGCGCAGGGCGGCGCATTGCTCGACGCCGAGGTCTGAGAGGGGAGGGTCGTGGATGGAGTGATCTTGTGCGGTGAGTTAGCCTGCGTACCTGGCTTGAGGCCGAGGGTGCAATGGAGACTTATTGTCGATGTTGTGGAGGGCTTGGGCGTGCCGGATGAGGACGACCTGGGGCGGCATGCTGTGCAGCGTCGAGGTCGATGATGGAGGGTGACAATGGGTCGAAAGTTAGGAACGAGAGGCTTAAGCTTGTTTGGCACGGTGCCTGGCGACCTGCTAACCAATGTTTAGATAGTGCGGAATTGGCAGCGACTTAGGTAATGGTCGACTTCGCTGTGCTTAAATAGCTGCGAGAGGGTTAACATTTAGACTGGGCTTGATTCAGGTCGCCTGGGGGCGAGAAGAGATGTGTTGGTATTGCGCTGTGAAATGGCTCGCTTGCTTCGTGAATTCTTCCGTTTCCACTCTTATTAGATCCCCCTTCATTACCACACCACATCTCACCATATCACCACGAAACTACGGCATTGACTCGAAGCCCTTGGGCCGAGCGTCCTCGGGCCAGCCCGTCTCCTTCATGTACTTGGAGAACTGGTCAAACACAGCCTGGTCCTTGACCGTCTGTCGCCCTCCCGTCAGCACTTCTCGAGTTGAGCGACCGTGACGCATCGGAGGGCACTTACATCCGAGATGACGAGCAGCTGCCCCTGCGCCATGCCCGGGGGCCACTCGGCCGTCGTGGGCCTCCCCACCATGGCCGCGCTCAGCTTCACCGTCGGGTCCTGCTGCCACACGCTGTACCAGTCGGGCCCGTCCTTGGCGTGAACCGCCAGGGTGCCGATGCGGTCGCGGAACAGGCGCAGCCCGCAGAGCGCGCGGATGGGCGGCACCACGTCGCCGGTGGTGCCGCCCGGCGGCGCGCGGCCCTTGTGGTGCTGGTGCTGGAAGTCGAGGAAGCGCAGGTACTTCATGCCGACGCGGAACCCACCGTCGTTGCGGTAGTCGACGTAGCTCTCGCGCCGCAGCGTCAGGAAGCTCATACGGAAGGGCGCGTCGGGCGCCACGGCGGCCAGCGCCACGGCCCGCGGGCTCTCGAGCTTGGCCCGCCGCCCGACAGTGAGGACATCCTCGACGGGGATGCTCAGCAGCTTCAGCAGGATGGTCAGCGCGTTGGCGCGCACCACGTCGTGGTTCGCCGTGTGCGGGAAGCGCGCCGCGCCGCCGTGGTGCAGGTTTCGCAGCGCCTGCGCGATGCTGCTGCTGCCGCCGCCCGCAAGGCATGGCGTCAGGAGGCTGACGATGGGGGTCCAGCAGCGGACGTCGTCGCCCGCGTCCTCGCCCTTGGAGGCCTCGGGGCGGTGCTGCAGCGCGCGCGACACGAAGCCGTCGACGTCGTCGGGCAGCCCGTGGCGGCGCAGGCCCAGCAGCGCCGGCGGCGTGATGCCCTCGCCCTCGAGGCCCGCGCACAGGCTCTCCCAGTGCTGCTGCTGGTCGTCGTCGCCGCCGCGCGCGGGCCGGTGCTCCATGTCGCGCCAGTCGAGGCGGTGGTCGATGGTCAGGTCCAGCCGGTCCGGGGCCTCGCGGAAGGGGATCTCGGGCAGGAAGGGTGCCACGTCGCGCGCGCAGTCGAGGAAGCCGTCGAGCTCGGCGGGCGTGAAGACGCTTCTGCCCCAGAGGTGCGCGACGACGGCCCAGCAGGCGGCGTGCACGATGCGCGCCTCGTCGCCGCCGCCGTCGAAGTCGTGCGCGCAGAGGCGAGGCGGCACGAGCGCCTGTGCGACGCGCGCCACCGGGGGCGATGCGTGCCGCAGCTCCTGCGCCTCGGCCTTCCACGACTCGCCGCTGCGGGAGGCGTAGGCGAGCGAGATCTGGGAGCCGCAGAGGTGGCAGTGGTGGACGGTCGCGGACGGGTGCATGTGCTGCGCCGCGGCCATGCTTTGCGTCTCTGCGCGACTCCTCGCTTTAGGTTGACTTGGGAATTAGGCTCGCATGCGAGATGCAACCCTGGCCTGGCGCTCTGAGTGAAGAGGGCGGCAGGACACGCGGTGCGAGCCGAGACGGCACTGCATGATTATATACCTTGGTCTCATGGGATGGCCGGGCTCTCTCAACTGCTACAATATTCAGCCCTGTGTGGGGTTTGTATGCCTGATGCCCTGGGGGCCGGGAGGCCAATCTGGGGGCTTGCAGTTGCGCGGCAGCAGCTCGTTCGAGTACTCGTACAAGGCAAAGGGTACGAAGAACAGCGGAGAGAGAGGCGCTCGAGACGCAAGCCTTGACCATGAGCGAATCGAATCCGTTCTGACATGGAAGCGAGCAATAGTTGTGTCCTTGACATGGTTCAGTCTACATGCAAGCAGTCTCGGCTACAATTTTGTAAGAGACTCTAGGAAGACTGGGTATATATGCAGGACTGTGGAGAAGGAAATCCCTCGACACCTGAAGAGAGAGACATACAAATCAACGGAACCTTGCTACTTTTATTATAGGGTTCGAAGCTTACACCACCGCTAGATCAGTGCAAATTTTGAGTACACCTATTGGATAGATGTATTTTTCCAGAATAGCCGCCGACAAGTATATAATAAGATGTGATATGTGCATGCTAAATTTAGCTGGCGTGCTAAGCAGGGCCAACTTGTCGTCGCCTACGTTCATGTTGTATAAGTGGACACATCTCTAGCCGTCGCTGTTCTAGGATGAGAGGCCCCATCTGGCATGGTAGACGCCGTCTGGTCCCTGCTGAGATTTGTTCAGGAGGCGCAAATATGCATTCATTCGGAGAATGGTTTGAGAGTTCATGTTCGTAGGTATTCTGCAGCGCAGAGTACGGAGTGTAAAACACGGCTTGACAGATATTCGAGACCCACCCTAACGTGGCGCCGTTTAAATATGGGTCACCCGCATTGACGATGCGCCCGAGAGTTCACGCTCCCCGCAGATTGGCCTCTCACGACCTTCATCCCAGGCTTCGACCTTGCCACGAGCAATTGGCAGAACTATCGGGTATTCACACAAGGAAGTTGGAAATATGTGCGGCAGGTATGCGTTGGCATTGGTATGCTGAGCCATCCACGATTCAATGAGACGGTTGACGAGATTTGTGTCGTGTGCTGACAGACGCCGGCGGCGCAGCGTGCCTCCCAGGTGCGGCAGCTGTTGGAAGATGACGACATGCCCGTGGCAGACGCACCGAATGACGAGGGCGACGGCTCTCCACGGCAGTCATACAACTTTGCGCCAGGATACCACGGCATCGTCTACCGAGCGGATACGCCGAGCTGGGGCGCCGGGCCCGGGCCCCGCTCCGCCGCCGGTGAGGATTCCGGCAAGCATGGCGGCTCCGACGCCGCCCCTGCTGGCCAGATCAAGTACAAGCTGCAGGCAATGAAATGGGGCCTCATCCCCTTCTGGACGAAGCGCAATCCCGACTACGCGAGCATGATGAGGACTATCAACTGCAGGGACGACTCCCTTAGCACGCCGGGCGGCATGTGGGCGACCATGAAGGCCCGCAAGCGGTGCATAGTCATTGCGCAGGGCTTCTACGAGTGGCTCAAGTCCGGGCCCAAGGACAAGCTGCCTCACTTCGTCAAGCGCAAGGACGGCCACCTCATGTGCTTCGCCGGCCTGTGGGACTGTGTCCAGTACGAAGGTAAGCATCCCCACGTCAAGAGTACTCCTCAGCCTCGACGCGTGCGCGTTGCTCATCGCAACCCTAGGCTCCGAGGAAAAGACGTATACCTACACCATCATCACCACCGACTCCAACAAGCAGCTCAAGTTCCTCCATGACCGCATGCCCGTCATCTTCAACCCTGGCTCCGACAAGATCAAGACGTGGCTCAACCCCGCACAGCACGAGTGGAGCTCCGAGCTGCAGTCGCTGCTCAAGCCCTTCGACGGCGAACTCGAGGTGTATCCCGTGAGCAAGGACGTCGGCAAGGTCGGCAACAACTCGCCGTCGTTTGTCATCCCGCTCGACAGCAAGGAAAACAAGTCCAACATTGCCAACTTTTTCGCCAATGCGCAGAAGAAGGACGCGGAAAAGACGAGCACGGCAAAGAAAGACGCGGTGAAAAAGGAGGCAAAGGACGAGGGGCCGTTCACCGCTGTCAAGGAAAAGAGCAAAGACAAGAGCCATTCACCAGAGAAGCGCAAGACGGCGCCGACAAGCGGGGCCAGTCCACCGGCTAAGAAGTCGACCCTGGAGAGGAAAAGGATCAGCGCGACGCAGAATGAGCCCAGGAAGCCGATCAAGTCCAAGGCGCCGGGGTCTCAGAAGATTACCAAGTTTTTCGGCAACAGCGCATAAGCGAGAAGCCAGTAGCATCATGGCAGTTCAATTGACGCTGGCTACCCGCAACGCCGTGGTTTCAGGGCCTCCGGGCGTATCTTGAGCTCCCTCAGCAGACGCTCCACCGACGGCCACAAGCTCTGTATAGCTGGACATTGGGCTTTGGGCTGAGGAGACGGCTCACCGGGCCTGGCAATTGGCGGCTCTAGCTTCAACAGCTAACAAGGTCGTCATGGCGCGGCGAGATCACGACCTGACGAAGCAACCGGGGGCGGTGCTTCCGCTGACGACTCGACTTTAGACCCTCGACAAGAGATCCTTTAGCGGTCGCGAGGCATCCTCCAACACGCGGAATTTCTCTGAGTCGCGCAATTTTCAGGACATCGTGTCTTAGCAACTTCCGTTTCCCCAATTGGACTCGTTGAGATCGGTACAGAAAAGTCTTGCCATATTCAGCGTCCTGAGGTGGGCAGAAAGAGCAGGTCTGAACAGACCGGTACAGCTTCCACATCGCAATAGGAAGTGGACAAGAGCAACTTCCTGATTGAAACCACGTTCTACGCTGGAAGATGTTGGCGAGCAGGGTATTACCTGTTCTCGCGGCTACAAGTGCGTTTGCCTATCTCTGCGTGTGCGCCAAGACTCTGATCCTCCTTCAACCTCGCGTCGGTGCTTGGGGTGCCCAACCAAAAGCTTGTGTAAGGAATTAGCAAGCCATCAAAGGACTCTCAGAGACAGGACGAGTATAATGTGGTCGTCCGGTTCGGCGCAACGCTATCAACGCTATTTGCTCAATTAAGCGGTCATCACTCGATAACTTAAACAGTTCATAGGGCAAATAAGCCTACCGGGTTGCTTCGCATTTGCAACAATCTTAATGTGGATTGCGAGGCCGCTCGGAGCACCGCCTTGGCTTGGTGTTGGCGTGGTAGCCCCAGATCTGGCCGTTTCGGGTCCAACGCTTCGAGGAGTCGCTTGATGGTTCTGTCGTGGCCTGTTTCGCAGGCGCTGTGGTGGTCCATTTGCTTGGTGAGGAAGGGGCTTGAAAGGCTGCAGAGTCCTGTGGCGACGGGTCAGCGAGGACGACAACAGTAGACGGCGGGCGGCGCGAGCGGGCGGCGCGAGCCGGTCAGGGATTTCGAACTCTTCTGGCCGCGTAGCGTATGGATGGCTTCCAGCGACGCCTCGATACCCTCGGCCTCGTATAGGGGCAAGAACGTAGCGCGGAGGACGGTGAGGTTGACGGCCTTGATGGGATGACTGGCGATCATAGTCGCCAACCTATTGGCCTCCTTCCTGGCGTGGTGGAGCGACGATGCCCGGCTGCGGCCGTGTGCGGTCGTGCGTGTGCGTGTGCGTCGAGAGGCTCTGCTTCGTGTGCTTTTTTGCTTGATCAGAACATCAAAACGCAGTTTATCCTCGGTCTCGTATATGCAGTAAAAGCCCAGGGATGGCCTCGAACTTCAGAGAGCTTCCTGCTGGCGCCCGCTTGTGTCTCGGGGCTCCGAAACAAAGGGGCCGGCTCTCCACCGCCGCATTGAAGGGGGCGCCCTCGGCAAAAGTGGTTCCGGATTCAAGATTGGTCCGGCAATAAGACGCAGATCCAAACATGGCAATCCTCTCCGACGTCGACGCGGATGCATGGTGCCTAGAGAAAGCGGGGAAGTGGAGGCCGAGGAACGCCCTCGGCACCAGGCGGCCCCAACTAATTCTAATACCAGTACGGAGTACAACGGTTGGTGTAAGCGGCTCGTCAGCCACCTACTCGTAGAGCTCGCAGGGCAAGCACTACATGAACCTACAAAGGTGGGCAGCCGAGGTAACTCATCGAGGATACTGCTCCAGCCTGCCGGGATCTATCGCCACGCTCGTTTGACGCGGGGGACGCGGGGGACGCGGGGGAGAGCTGGGGAAGCTTGAGGGAAGCTGTCTGATGCATTGCTCGGTCTTATAATAAATAGCACTGCTGCTCCCGTGTCTGTCGAGGTTCCTCCTATCTCAATCCATCATCTGCATGATACGACGCTGCGATAGCTTCACGCCAGTAACTGCTGAAGTCAAGTGAAGCTGCTACCTCGAACAACATCATGGCGACCCCAAACTTGCCCCTGGAGCGGCTTCGCACCCATGACTGTGAGACTCTCCGTTCCGGCAAGCTCGGTATACTTAAAATACAGAACCAATCCTGACTAACACTCCACAAGTGGAACTTGGTGCGACGGAAGCTGTCCAGCGACACATCTCTCGGAGCGTGGTAGCGGCAAAGCCCGTCTCGCAGCGCAAACTCGACTTTGAGAATGCGCGCCCCCGTTGGCTGCGTGAGTGCATGGCCGAGGCGACCGGTGTCTTCTTCTACGTCTTCCCGGGCATTGCCACCGTTGCCGGCTTCACTTTGAACGCCACCTCGCCGCTTGGAGTGTCCGCCTATAGCAGTATCTTTCAGATTGGCTGGGCATTTGGACTGGGCATCGCCTTTGCCATCATAACCTGCGCGTCGACATCGGGTGGGCACTTCAACCCGGCCGTCACCATCGCCTTGTGGTTGTGGCAAGGGTTTCCGCTCAAGAAGGTGCCTTATTACATATTCAGCCAGGTATTTGGTGCATTCATGGCTGGTTTGATGGTAATGGGTATGTATTGGCCCGAGATCTCAGCGATGAAGGCCGCCTTCATCGCTGAAGGTAAGCCACTCGTGGCGAATGGTGCCCCTGCCAGTATTTTGTGCTCTTTTCCGAACCCCAACCAGACCAATCTTGGATACGTATTCCTTACCGAGTTCTTCGTCGACTCGTTTATCGGTATCGTCATCTGGGCAACTATTGACCCAGCAAACCCGTTCATTACCCCCGCCGGCGCGCCTTTCGTCATCGGTCTTGCGTACGGTGCTATGGTCTGGGCGTTCGCAGATATTACAATCAGCACGAATCTCGCTCGTGACTTGGGGACGCGAATCGTAGCTGCCATCTTCTTTGGAAAGGAGGCGTTCACCTACATGGGCTACACGCCAATCGCTATTCTCACCAACATACCCGCAACCCTGTTTGCCACGGCCTACTATGAGTTTTTGATGCGGGACAGCTTACAGATTATTGGGAGGGGACTTGCTCGCCACGAATTTGGGGAAGAGGGTTTGATGAGGCATATTACCAAGACGACTACCGTGGAAGATTGCGATGATATTGACGAGGAAACCAACAACCACCGATCAAATGCTGTAAACGGGGCTAAATCAAGTGAAGTATAGTTGTCCTTGGGCTTTACCTGTGTAGCACGGAAGTTGGTTTCATTTATCCAAAGCATTTATGTTACAATACTACTTCCTCTCCGTGGAGAAACGCAACTGATGTATGACTTATCATGGTGGTATCAAGTATCCTTGTTCATCCATTGTTCCGTTCTCTTTGGAGATCGCCGGCTTCATAGCAGCCAAATATACAACACGAATCTCGACATCCAAAATTTCCTTCCTCAGTCATGTTCCTGAGCCGTCGTCGCTTAAACTGAGCAACTCCTGAGAAGCACTTATGTAGCGCCTAAGTCGGGCGACGAGCCACCCCATAAGTAGCGCGCCTTGTTTCTTACCCCTCTCTATCCCATCTAGCCAACTACTTGGCACAAATAGCACTATTTGAATTACCCATAGATATATTTGCTGTAGTATCGTATGAAGTCATTGAGTTATCTAATGATAGCAAGTGCACTATGATTGAACTGAACTCTTTATAATATCTATGATAGTCGTATCGAAGTACTAATCAAAAAGTATGCTGCCTAGATATCTATACGCGGCATACTCGACTTCGCAGCGTAGATATAACCCCCATAAACAGAGATAAAGGCCTATCTAGGAAGCGATTATATCACGCGGGCGGGTTTCAGATATCACTACTCCTAACTAGCCAGGCGGCAAAATATGATTTGGGTATTGGCGAGCCCGTTCCTTAGGACGATTTTCCCTCACTACTAGGCATCTGCATCTTCTCCCGTTTTTTCTCATTTCCTTTTATGTATTCTCTCCCGACTCAGCCAGGCGGAGGGTGCCCCCAACACCCTTTGCCGCCAGGGTAAATCGAGCTGCTTTGCAGCCCTTTTCGAACTTGGTCCCGTGAGGCCTACCTGAAAGACAATACCATCGCGCCTGAACGTCCCGCTGTTGGGCAGCAGGCTGAAAACGGGCATTTCTTACGTTATATCCCTGGAAACTTTTGGTGTTACTCAATCCTGCTGGTCGGCAAACACAGAAGTGAGCAAAATGGCCATACAAGCTCCAGAGCTCCAAGACCTCGAGGTTTTAAGTTTACCCAGCCCTTAGGTATTTAGCAGTCGCTCAAGCATTTATTTACGCACAGAATCGTCACACTAAAACATAAAGTTAGTGAAGCCCCATTCGTGAATGTGTTCAGATACTGATACAACAGCGGGCTTTGCTTTAGATAGCGCAGGTATTATCACAGGGGCAAGGGGCTGTGGTCAGAACTTCCTTATACAGAGCGCTGGCCGGTAAGTCCGGTATTCTGGAAGTCATGAAGATTTTCTTTGATTACCGTGTGCTGATGCCGAAACCTGCCATTGGTCCAACTGAATCATTCTTGACTTCGCAAACTTGATAGAAGGCTTTATAGGATAATGGAAAGGAGGACAAATATATAACACTTAGTTCTATGCCTTGGAACAAGAAAGAAATATCTTCTGTGAGACTTTCTCTGCTGCCTAGCTGTAACGTTAGTAGTTGTCGTGGCTGTGTTGCTAGTAGACGTCTAAACTGACCGGATGTAGCGGCGCTCACATCATAAATGGACGACATTTAGTCTATCAAATATGGCTGCAGCGGGCTTAAAAACAAAGCATACTTAAAATGTAGCGATTCGTCCGGGCGATATGGCGAGTCAGCTTCGGGGTCGCGCCCAGTATCCGTGGGTAGCGTCAAAAGCTTGCCCTAAGCCTTGAATATGTATGTATACACATACGCACTCAAGCTCAATGTGAGCGCCTCGTACGACTTCTCATAGGTGTTGAAGGTCACAATTACAGCTTCTTCGCGCCGATATAAAAGCAGCGCGCCTCAGTCACAGACGAACCTTCTGCGGTGCTATCCACAACAACTCGAACATTATTCTCCGTCATGGCATATATGGTCGACGGCGCAAGACACTGCGATATGCTTGTTATCGGTGGCGGCGCAGCTGGGATTAACAGCCGTAGACCTGCGGGGCAGGTGCCGAGAAAGATGCCGAATTAGGAAATCCCGAGCGGAAGCCGACCCGTAGCGTCCGTGTCTGCGGGGTCGGGCCAAATTGCAATGGATACATAGGGTCGGCGTTGCGAGGCTGCGAAGGTGTAGCCAGGGCTTCATAGATGTCTCAATCGCTGGGTCCTCGTCAACCATCAGCAGTCTTCAGATTTCTGCAACCGCACTGGCTAGCAGCAACCTTGAAGGCCCGAGTCTGCATCACACGGTATTGCCATGTCTATCTGTAAGCGAATCTACGGAGTACAGGTGTATCCAACTCTTTGTCCATATCGCCGTAATCCAATCTCTACTTACAGCTCCTCGCTGCACCCCAGTCACCTACTTGCAGTTGATGCTGTCAGAGGTCGACTCGCACCTAAAGACAAGGGTGTACGTGGTGCCCGACTCTCGACCTTTGCAAATCTTCTGTGGCATGTCTATGTTGTTTTCGTTTGTCAGCGTGCACGTCGAACCCGTACCGCCGTTGGCGTCATGGCACTGCCAGTAATCCGAACCCTCGGGGTGCCGCTTGCATGTATACGGCGCCGGCGAACCGCAGACGCCGTCTGGAAATGTCATGACATCCGAGCGTCCTTGAAAGATATCCTTTCCATCCTTGTCCTTTGCTGAATAGCTGAAGTCCTCCGCCCCGCAGGGGTTGTCGAGTGAGAGGGCATAGGCCTGGTACTCATGCCGAAATCTGCAAGTATTTCCAACGCTGCAGGTTGTTTGTCAGTTGCGGCGATGCTTGGAGGTGGAAAGATCGCCATGGAACAACTTACCTGCAATCGACCGTCTCAATATCTTGGTTCCACCAACCCCAAGTCACGACCTTCTTTGGGGGGGAGTCTGTCGAGGAGGGTCTCGGGTTTGCTATCGTCTCGGTGGGCTTGGTGGTGTAAGCGCAGCTGTTGTACGGCGGCTGGGTGTTTGTCTGCTGCGCGAACGTCGAGTGGTCGCAGACGCAGTAGCCCGA
>JALHCF010000112.1:0-188139 GCA_024341135.1 Tolypocladium album
TTTTTTCGTTTTTGTTTTTTTCGTTTTTGCGCTTTTAAACCAGCTGTGATACCTCTTTGCAATCGCGGGCGGTTCCATGAGCTTCGACTGTAGGGTCGGCAGCGATGTCGACAACCAAGGCCCAGTTGCACAACACGACCCGGGATACCGTATTCAACGACGAAGTAACCACTCCCCAGTGCTTCTCGCATTGCCAGGATGCCAGACTGACGCCGGTAATTGCTTTTTGGCGTCGAGTTCGCGTGGCGGCGCCGAAGGCCGTTGGCAGATGGCAGGAAGAACTGTCAACTTGTTCGGAAAGGTCAATGCCGCCGCCCACAGCTGATGGACATTACGTTAGGACGTCATGTCCAACACCCTCCACGGCGAGCTTCGCCGACGCTGGCATCCAGATTCGGGTTCACACATCACACTGCGCTTAGCTCCCCAAGCTCCCGTCGCTCAGCTTCAAGGGTGCATCGCATCGTTTCCGTGTTAGGCATGATGCATACGGCCAATGCCCCCCGACTCGCCAGAGCTGCGCCAATAAAAGCATTGCTTTTGCAATACGACGTCAGCGGAAGGGCTGCCACGGCAGACGTGCGGCCGATGGCATGGTCGTCCCGTTCCGTTGCCGCCTTTTCATTGTCGTTGGCAATGGCCTCGTCGAACTCATGGCGCTACCGGAAGCCTGAATATGGTTTGATGCCTTCTGTGTACTCCGTACTCCGTAGAGGTGGTTGCTTTTGCCAGCCAGAAAAATTGACGTAAAGGACATGAAGAAACGCCATGGGCACGCTTATTCAGCTCCAAGGTTTCTTCGTGGCATGGAGAGAGACTTGACGCAATGTCCACGGTACGCTCTGGGCCTCCCGGGCGTACTCGCATGAAGTCTGGGACAACACGCCCAGAGTCGACATTTGGCTATCCTGAACCGGTCGGCTGCTGGGTTTCACTGCTGATCTGCGGTGGCTGCATGAATGACTTGTCAATTGATCCAAAGGGTTGATAATGCCAGGGTTCATTGCAGATACTCTACATGCGCCCCCTCCTCAGCTCTACCGTTGCCTCTGCGCCCATAACAATCGACCTGGGCCCAGTCGAGAGTGATAGCTCCCGCTCGTCATTTATTCCGTATGCTTGTTCCCATTGAGTCATCATGTCGCAGCCGATTCCTCAACCACCCGGCATACCTATCCTAGGCAACGTCTTTGACGTTAAGCCGAGCAACACATGGACGTCCCTCAAGAAGCTTGCCGAGCAGTACGGCGAGATATTTAAAATCAAGGTCTTCGGTCAGACCATCGTCTTTGTTGCGAGCGTCGCCCTGGCTCAGGAATTATGCGACGAGAGGCGGTTCCGCAAGTATGTCGGAGGGCCCGTCGTCGAGATCCGAGAGGCCGTCCACGACTCGCTGTTCACGGCCTACGCTTCCGAGCCGAGCTGGGGCATTGCGCACCGCATCATTGCGCCCCAGCTTGGACCGGATGCCGTGTCTCGGCAGTTCGACGAGATGCGCGAGATGACCGCTGAGCTTCTCGAGCTCTGGAGCGGGTCGGGAAAGCAGCCCATCTCTCCGTTCAATGACCTAGGAAAACTAAATTTAGAAGCGGTAACGCAGACTATGTATGGTATGAGGCTGCACTGCCTGAGCGGAGAAGATCATGCAGTGCTCAAGGCCATGGAAGACTCGACATCCGAGGCCGTCCTGCGTCCCACCAGGCTTAGTATCGTGAACTCGCTCGTTTTCGGGTGGAAGTTCAGGTCAGCCATCAAGACACTGCGAGCGTATGCTGCAGAGGTTGTAGAGTACCGCAAGGAACATCCGACAGATCGCCAGGACCTGCTCGCGGCGCTTCTGAACGGCAAAGATCCCGACACGGGCAAGGCCCTGACCAACTCTCAGGTCATCGACGAGATCGTGACGATGCCAATCGGAGCCAGCACCGCGCCATGCCTACTCGCAACGGCTCTCTATCTCCTCCTGAAGAACCCCGAGGTCATCACAAACGCCCGCCGAGAGCTCGACTCGGTCATCGGAACGGGCGATTTCACACACACACATCTCGGGCAGCTACAGTACGTCGAGGGCATCCTGCGCGAGTCTCTACGCCTCTCCTCCGCGGCACCGGGATTCAACATCGAGCCGATACCGAGCGAGGACAAGAGCCCGGTGCTCCTGGGCGGCGGAAAGTACCAGGTCGCTCATAACCAGGCAATGATCATCGTCTTGGCCGGCGTGAATCGCGACCCCGCTGTGTTCGAGGATCCGCTGGCATTCAAGCCAGAGCGTATGATGGGCCAGGCGTTCGAGGCGCTGCCCCCGGGCGCCAAGAAGTGGTTCGGCAACGGCAAGCGCGAGTGCATCGGGAAGCACTGGGCATGGCAGTGGAGCATGGTCGTTTTGGCCATGATGCTGCGGCAGCTTGATTTTGAGATGGCTGACCCGGGATACCAGTTGGAGATGGATGGGTGGTTTAACGTTCGGCCCATTGACTTTCAAGTCAAGGTCAAGGAGAGAGCGAACCAGTCTTAAGGCCCTCTTTGTAGGCATGTGTCTGAATCTTCACTGTCGGTACGTAATTAACATACATTCGAGATTCGTTCCGCACCTCGTCTTTTGGCTGTTGGCTCCCCAAGGATGCAAGGCTGAAGGATGGCTGCAAGATTGATGTCATACTTCTAGTCTAAGCAGTCCGAATCGAAATCGGACCGAAGATGATTCTCGTTTAGATGTTTAATTCCACCGGCGTCATCCTGTTGTTACAGCTTGTTCCCGTTCATAGCCTTCCAGCGAGTAAACCGAAGATCATCTCCTATTGGCTTGCTAGCAACATGATAGGCGGACTGGGGTCACGACTGCGCAGTGCTTGATCACAAACCGGCCGAGTACTTAACATAGCCATGTTTATGCATCAAATTGCTTTGAACAAGTAGGTCTATTATCCTACTTGGGGATACTGTCCATTCTGAAGTCGCCTACTTCATAATGAGTGTTCAATGTATCTCTGCTGTCTTCGTCGGCCTGTGCCGGCAGAATGAGGCCTTCCGTTCGTCAAAACCACTGCTCGTCGTCTACCATGCTCGCTCAAGCCTGATCCATTCTGCCATATGCCCCCTTCATGCTCACACATATCTAATCATGCGTACCATGCTGCCAAGACGATGGGTATATAATGCAACGCCAGTGATGCTCCTATTGCCGCAATGCAAGTAAACAAAGGGAAGAAGAAAAAGAAAGCAGAGCGACTTGCCACCTGACCAAGAGTGGCAGCCTAGAGGGTCTTGCTCCTACGCAGGGTCCAGAAGCGCCAGCCTCTGCGTCGTTGCTCCCCGCCGCCACACGCCGCCTTCTCGTGCTGCTCGTCCTCTAGTTCCAGTCTATACCGACGCACGCTCCCAGTGTCATCGTCAAATGCAACGTGACGAGGGCTGATGCAGTCTGGCAAAAGGTGTCGTCGGACCCATCCCTTGACGCCCCGGCTGGCAGCGTCAATGGCGGCATACTCGAGGCGGCGGGTGCTGTCGCTGGTCCAATAGTGGGTGGTCTGGGGCGGCAGAGGCACCACCTCCTGATGCGACGGAGTCTCGGTGAGTTCGACGAGGTCTGGCGTCGGAAACTGGAAGAAGGCTGCGGGCTGCGGACCAGCATTGGAACGGGGCTGGTAGAGGGGCTGAGAGGCGGGATGAGGGTATGAGGTGGTGGACCGCCGAGTTGACGACGGCCTTGCGCGAACGCGCGGTGGGGAGCCAACACCGCTGGTGGACTTGTGACGTGGTGGCGACGGCCGCGGCTGCGACGTTGATGTCCGCGGAGTCGTCGTGTACGACTCGTATCCGGAGTCTTGTCGCTGCATTTTGACGGCCGTGAAAGCCTGTCCTTGGTCGCTCGCAGGCTCGGAGGCTGTGCTTGAAATGTTCTGTCGCGCGGCATCCCTGCTAGGTGGTGGTGAGGAAGGTTCCATCAGCTCAACGTCGTTGAAGCTGTGGTAAGTGGTGTCCGTCAAGGCGAAGCTGGATCTCGGCTCCATGATGGGCACATGGGCGAAAGCCGTATAAAACAGCAACGCACGATGGGGAAAAGAGAAGCAAGAGTATCGAGGAATCGATAGCGAGAAGAAATGAACGCAAAAGCATCAACCCATGGCAACAACCGAGTGATGCAGTGCCAAGGCTGGAGAGGACGCGACCCAGGCCGCGAGACCCCAGATCTTGTAAGTGAGATGCGACGCCAGAGCCGAAGTTGCGGTCTGCAACGGGCACAGCTTCGTGAGCCGGGTTACACAATGTGGTTGTGTATTTGTTGGCCACGGCAACAGAGGACAGGAAGCGGCCAGTGGAAGACCCAAACAGCAGCGGGAGGCTCCTCTTTCAATGCTGCACAGGTCTGCTGGGACAGGATCGTGAACAAGGGTCCTTGTCTATGGCTGTCGGCGGTGAGCCAGCGGTACCCGCTGCCCCGTTCCTGGTTGTGGGTTAGGTTTGTGCGGCCGAAGGCAGCCGGGCCCAGTCGCTTGTCCAGGAACGGGTACTGTAGCAGCAGTGCGAGCCGGAGGGACACGCCAGTGGCTTTTCCCGCAGGTGGACAGGTGCTCTCGCGCAGAGGCCTAGCACGCGAGTTTCGTAATCGAAAATTAAGTTTGTTGGGGGTGCTGTCAATGGTCTGAGATGTGGTACCAGCTTCACGATGCTTCAAACCCCACGCTGAATCGTGTAAGTGGGGGGTGGCTTTGCGACGAATTTCCCCGCCCGCGCTGTCGCACGTGAGGGGGACGATGAAGAACAGGAAGAGGAAGATGAAAGGCGCAAGAAGATGTGGTGCTCAAGTCGTGGTCCTGGTGCTTTCAGAGATCAGCCTGAAGACGAACGGTGTCGTCGCTCAGACTGTTGTTTGGCGTCGGCCGACGAACTGGTGCCTGTCTTTTGCGTTGGCGCCCGTAGCCGATGCGCTAATGTTGGCATATGACTAGAATTGGGCAATGGTATGCATCCGATGTCGCTGGGATCTGCGCGGACGAACGCTGGGGGCGTTCAAGGGCCGTCAGGTCGGGCTGGCATCTCGACAGCCAGCTGGGCGCGCGGTTGTCGACGGCGGAAGAGGCTGCTGCTTTATGTGTTAGCCAGCGCCCTCCCCCGTGCGCTGCAGGCTGTCGATCAAGCGCGTGCGTGGATCTCCGCCGTCGACGTGAATCTAATCGTGTGCGTGCGAGCACGTCGCA
This sequence comes from Tolypocladium album, assembly GCA_024341135.1. NCBI lineage: Eukaryota > Fungi > Ascomycota > Sordariomycetes > Hypocreales > Ophiocordycipitaceae > Tolypocladium > Tolypocladium album. The sequence continues at coordinate 5,199 of JALHCF010000112.1, forward strand.
GGCGCCGTCACCGTCCATCGTCATGTGAAGGACGGCAAGGCACCACGGCGCCGCCTCCGTCACATGCGACCACTGCGCGGGTGGCGGCGATGCCCAATCACTGGCGGTCGCGCATGAGGCACTGAAACCAACCAGCTGGCCAGCTCGTTGGCGATGGTCGCGCTTGTGGATGGGGGCCGGGGGTGCGGTGCGGTGCCAACGACGAACCACACATGCGGCAGTACGCACAGGCACCTCGCGGCACTCACGCCTCTTTCAGCATGGCTGTGCGCTTGTTGGCAAGGGAGAGGGCAATAGCGTGACCTATTGGTCCACAGGGAGACTCGCTTCGGCGAGCCCTCCCGGCAACGACGAGGATTGGCGTGGCGGCTGGGCCTCGGCCTCCACCCAGTCATGAGCTTGGCTCACGGGCCGCACCTCGTCCGTTGGGCAGAGCGGAGACGCGGGAAGGGGACGGGACGGTCAGCAATGCAGCGCGTTTGCCGGTGAGTGGTGCATTATTATTAGTGATGGGATGCTCGCCTCTCCAGAAGCTCCTGGAAGGTAGCACGCCCAAGCCGAGTGCGACTGAAGGCGTGGACGCGGCCGTTACGCTCAAATGCTCCCTCCCTGCCTTGACTCAGAGTTAAAACCTGTCGCATGTATGCGTGGTTTTCGAGCGAGCCACCAAATAGCATGTGAGAGAGGGTCCGCCTCGTAATGGACTGTGCCGCCATGCTCATCACCAGCGGTGAGAAAGCTTGTGTTTTGTCACGCAGGGAGCTTCGCCGAGGCACCCCTTGAGCCAGCCTTTTGTGAGGGCTTGTCACAGCAGGTGGTTGCCAGAATGCCGCAGCAGTAATGATGAGGCCGAGCACCCTCTTGATGACCCGAAAGCTTGTCAGTCCATAGGTCATCATCTCCACTCTTTGACATGGAACTCCACTGCGGACAAGGGCGCAAGCTCGTCAAAGGCACGAGCTGTGATGTCTTGTGTGTACGAGTACTGCCTCGGTATCGCGCATCTTTGCTTAGAGGCTGCCTGGCTCACGCGCCCCTGTTAGTCTTGTCGTTTACACGAGGTGTGAATCATTGATCATTGAGCATGTTCGGATCACGAGTAACTACATGCACTCTGCGCCTCGCGCACCAAAGAGGCTCGTAAACGGCTGTACAGAACACAATCTCTGGAGCTGGGGTGGCATTCCACAGAGCGTTTGCTATCCACGGCCAAGTTTGCGTAGTACCCCGGTGTCCCAAGCCAAAGCATGATGACACGCCAGTTGGTTGCCTGTTCTGGCACTCCGTTGCCGAGCCCAGCGGCGCAGCACCGACGCTCGGATAGGCAGCCGACCGGAACACGCACCCGAAGCGCCGGCCGCGTAATATCGCCTTCTTTCTTGCGACTTCTCCAGGGCTGTGTCATCGAGATAATGGCGTCAACAAGCGAGGCTTTGGCAACACCGAACCCATTCCCAACCGCGCCAGGTTGCCAGGGCCCGGCACTGCTTCTTACATGAGGGGATAGTTCAAAAAAGACTCTGACTCATAGTTCTCCTGCTGCACTGCCCGCAAGGAGACGTAGCTGGGTAATTCTTTGGCCAGAGGCTTCTCGTTTGGCGATGTGCGTTGAAGGAGGAAAGTCACCATAGAAGGTCAAAGTGGGTACGTTCATTTCATCGTGTCATCCTCCCTACATTTACAAGTAGATCCCAGTAGGTATTCAACGGACGTTCCTGCTCAGATAACGCGTCTCATTCCTCGTTAAAATCGCTCCAAGACGGAAAGGTATCATCCATACATGAACTCATGTCCGGCTTCAGCCAAGTGGCTGGTTCCAGTTCTCTGCGCTTCCCGCGCGCAGAAACTCCATCCATCCGGTGTCGTCTCCCATCACCACATCTGCTGCCTCCAAGGGGGGGACGTTTGGCCACATCATGCTGAAGACATTGTTGATCTGCGTTTCCGGGCTCTCGAGTACTGGCTGGCGCTCTGCATATGGCTCAAAACCAGTCGAAAACTCCGATGGCAGATGGCTGGTAATATAGTCGCCCTGCGTGCCGATTTGCGAAGCGACCTCTTCGGTCTTGACATTGTCCAGAAATTGCCCACAAAGATCGGATATGATTGTGTGACAGCGCGAGGAGCTGGCATTCAGAGGAGCCATGCTTGTGATTACTTCAAGGGTAGTGGATATTTGCCGTCGCCAGTCTATCGCCTCGGGCGCTGCGGGATCGTTGCGAAGGCAAATGCAAGGAATCAACGCAGCTTGGAAGATAAAGTACCTGTTAATTTGGTCAGAAATTTAAATTGCTTTAGCTTGCTCGGGGTAATACTCACAACCCGTACCAGGCGGACAGCCTGTTGTGCTCGTACCGCTGCCAAAAGTCTGCAGTCAACTCGATCGTCGATTTTGCGTCGGCAAGACAACGCTCGTATGCAGTCGCGCTGGCCTCATCCGCGTCTGGCTTCCGCCTCAAAGCTCTTCGGATGACAAATGGTCGATACATGATGATTCTCAAATTTCGTAGGCGCCAAGCCATGACTGCTTGTGGAAGCGCGTATCGAGGTGACACTACTGCCGATTCCACAAAGTAGGACGGCATTTTTGCTTTGAATGCTTCAATGTGCTTGGCATCAAGGCGTAGTAACGCGGCCGCAGACGGAAAGGGCTTTGAAATGACACATTCGTAGCATTCGTGTGTCTCGATATGGAAGCGCGCCTGCGATGCCACTGCAGTATACGGCGTGACCTGATTGCTCTCTGGCGGGTACGACGTGGAGGCGGCCGTGAGGTCTTGGTCATTGACATTGAGCGGGTAAGAAACCTCCACGCCTTTATACGGCCACACGTCGGGCCGGCTGAAGGTAATGGACGCGCCGATATCGAAGGAGCACAGGGTCCACCATATCCTTCGTCGAATCTCCATGCTCAGCGGCGCAATGTTCCAGCCTTGAAATTCCTTGTGCAGCCCCAGTCCCATGGCCATGCGAGAAGATAGCCCCAGATAGTTGTACGCCGAGTTGGGCTTGTCTCGCTTCTGTTGGTAGTTCGAGGCAAGGGTCAACGCTTGGACGAGGCTCAGGTTTCCGACTTCTAGGAAGTTGAAGCCGAGGATCGACCGTGCCTGGGCAAACAGGGCCAGGTCCAGGGTATCGGCGCATGAGCTTCCCGACGTCCAAACCCCTATGGCAGCGACAATGTACGCCAGCGCCGTCCAACTGGCCCCGTTCGGTCGGGGAATCACCTCGCTATATTGGGCGCGAAAGGTTGGCTCATGGACGAGCGGATACATGACGTGGTACAGTCGAAAGTAGGCATCAATCATGGAGTCGGCAATGTAGCGATTCGGGTTCGGTTGAGACGTCAATGGGAGAAATGGCGAGCCGATAGAATCGGGCCTTGACGGCGTGGGCGTCCGTCTTCGAGAGGTTGGTTCCAGGAGCCGGAGCAGCGCGGCGCCAGATGCCACGCCGAGATAGCCGCCTTCCCGCTCGTTTACACTCAATGCAGCCATGCCGTCAGATATCGGGGTGTCATCTACACCTGGTTGGCCGATAGTATCAGGTGATACGCCGTATGCGTAGGGGGAATCCTTCTCGCTCCACTCAAAGTCTTCGAGAGGCGGCCCCTCGAGCATCCGCTGGTGATCGGCGTCAGGTTGTCGAGGAGTGCGGCTACCCTCGTCGTCTTCAGGGTTGAAATCCGACTTTCGCCTCGCCAGCTCAATGGCAGAAGGCAGGTCATCCGGGACCTTCGACTTGGAGAGATCCTTCGCGAAGTCAAAAGCGTCATCTGCTTTCAGCTGCGATGCCGCACTCGTCGATCCTGCGCGCCCTCGCTCCCAAGTCCGCAGCTCAGGCGGAACCAACTTTCGCATTTGCCGCAGCAACGCCTCCGCCCTCTCCAACCGAGCTTCAACCTCAGTGAGATGCCTTTCATGCGTCAGCGTTCACGCTCGCCACCGACGGCTAGACCAAAGCTTACTTGCGAGTCAGCGGTGTCCGTGAGTGCTTTTCATACAGGCAGTGCCGTCGATATCGAATACACAAATCGCAAGTCGGCAGAGCCCGATTGCATCGTGCCTTTCTCCTCCGGCATTCCTTGCAGGCCTGGTCCGAAGTGCCAATGAGGCCCGTGTCGAAGAAGGGGTCCGTGTCAGCGGCGTCATCGGCCGCAGGCCCCTTCGGAGCCGAGCTACCGGAGTCTGGCAGCGAGGACGATGCAGAGTCCATAGCCAAGAGCGCCGCTGGCGATCAAAGGTTGACTGTCACCTCAAGGTTCAATGCGTGAAGGCTCATCGACTGCAAACTGCGGGGACTGGAGATTCGGCTCTGGGTGGAGAGGGGGGGTTGTCATTAGTGCAGTGGCGACTCACTTTGTCCTGTTTTGGGTGAGGCCCAGGATAGACGTCGCGTCCACCTACGCCATAATTACACATTTAGCAAAGAAGGAAAATGCATCCACGGTGCGTCATGGTAACGACGAATATGTTAGGAAGCATAACTTGAACGTCAAATTTTACGCCCAAGAGGGGGCGATTGATGAGGACTCGGCGGGGAAGGGCCGCTCCTTACCCCTACACGACTTACACGATGAATGGATGAGTGAACTACGAGGCCCTCGGGGATTATTGATGGAAGAAGTTCACAACCGACCCATCCATGTGTGCTCAAGCTGAAAGGGGGAATACTTGCACGCTAACTATCAGTGCTGGCGGGCGAAGATCGATTCGAAATGGAGTAGCCTCCAATGTTCTGGGAACACAGCGCGCTTAGACTGTTTCCCACGGCTGCAACAAGGCTATTTCCGAGGTTGTTTTAGGCGTCGTAGGCCCGTCGTACAGGCACAAACAGTCGATGCAATTGCGAACGAAGCTCTGGAACGAAAGCCATTCTTCCGCGTAGGAACGATCTAAGAAGTCAAGACTTAATGCTTTCACTGCGGGCGTTGAAAGCCGTCCCAGATGCAATTTGGTTTCCGAGCAATCTCAAGGCCTTACGTTGAATGCACAGCATCGGCCGTGAGCCTGGGTAATTTATCCATATTTCAATTGCCGCGGAATGCGCCTCGCAAAGGGCAGTCGCAATCATGAAATGTTAAGGTTTTGCAGAAGATTCGGTCTGGGGGAGTTTGCTGGCGGAATCGGAGCTCCTGAGGCTCAGGGTGACGGGCGTCTGTTCGGGCGACTGTCGCCCGTGGCGCTAGTAATGTGTGGGCGGGGCCACAGCATTGGCAGCGATCGACCGCTGAAGCTGAGGGGTTGTCGGTAGGCTGGCTTTCTTGAGCTGTTACCTACTTCGATCTGATACCGAGGCGTTCTTCAGATTCGCCGGGCTGTAGAGAAAGCCGTGGTGATGTAGTGATTTATTCATGTGCTTCTATGCTCTCGACTAGAATGTCGTATCTCTGAAAGCTGTGCCGCATAACATACTCTCCGTTGACCATGTCGTTCGTTTCCGCCCGCTTCAAGGCATCCGCCATTGTCCTCTCAATGCCCGCTTTGAGGTGTCTTGTCGCGACCCTCCGCCGCGCCAGCATCGGGTCGACCTTCACCAACCAACGGTCGTCCACTGTGTCTGCAATTCCTCGCCAAGGCCCTTCGTCGCTCAAGAGATAGTTTCCTTCGAATATGCACACTTCGGTTTCGGGCTTCACGATTGCGCCATCGTCGACGGGGTCCTTGACGGCGTGGTCGAAGGTCGGGGCGGACACAGAGCTCCGGCCCGCGCTGTCCCGGAGACGGTGAACCAGCTCGGCGGCGGCGGCGCCGTCAAACGTCCAGGGCGCCCCTCGTCGGGTCAGGGCTTCCGTTGCGTTGGGGAGCGACTGGAGATGTGCCAGTGGGAGATGGAAGCCGTCGGCGGAAATGGCGACGATGGACGGCGCCGATGGTAATTGACTGACAAGATCGACGACGTGCTCGGCAATGGTTGTCTTTCCAGAGCCCGGAGGGCCAGCCAGGGCGATGATCAGCCGCCTGTGCCCGAGCGACTTCGTCTCTGCCCACTTGCTCTGGACACGATCAGCCAGGGTCTGATAGACGGCGTCCATAGTGCTGTTGGATGGAAGAATTCATGATGAATCGAGTCTGAGTCGACTGCCTTTCGTCCCGCTCATATATCTGGCGCAGTCAGATGAAGAGTCGCCTCCGGAGCACTGCTCTCCAGCGGTGTGGGGACCATGGAGACGAACTTGACGGAGTGGGAACGCGCCAGGCGCCTGGGGAGCTCGGTGCCTCAGGTACCTTGGCCAATGGCGCGACCTTTGGTGAGCCCTGCCACGTGCACGCCGCGCTCTGGGAACGTACATGTACTTGTAGGCTCCTCCGCCAACGCATCCGTCAGAGCCACCACTCGAACTTCCTTCACGCGCTCGACTATTATCGCTGACGACCGTTTCGCCACGGTCGCCCACGCATCTTCGCTGTAAGTATAGTTGTTTCCTAACCCGTTGTTCACAGGCCGGTTCACGTTGTGAACTATGGCGGGTAACACTCTGTCAGGTCAATCTCAGTCCGCGAAGCAGGACTCCATCCTTCCGGCCGATCCTGAATCAAGTTCTGGGACGCAAGATGGAGCTTCCTTGCCCACAGAAGATGAGGTGTATCCAGAGGGCGGCACGCAGGCATGGCTTGCCGTTACCGGCTCCGTCCTGGTCTACTTCGCCTCCTTCGGCGTCGTGAACAGCTTTGGCTTCTTCCAGACCTTCTACCAGCAAGAGTATCTGAAGAGCTATTCACCGACCGCTATCTCGTTCATCGGCACGCTGCAGATTACGCTGATGTTCCTCTCGGGTTCGGTTGCCGGAGCACTTTTTGATCTCTATGGGCCAAAAGTGAGCACCCTTTCTATCACATCGACATGTTCAATGAGTTGCTGAATTTTGCATTAGTGGCTCTACCTGTTCGCGGCGGTGGGAGGCGCCGGGTCGATGCTTGCCACCTCGTTCACGCAGCCGAATGCAATCTGGCAGCAGTTCCTGGCCCAGTCTCTCCTCTTCGGCCTCACTGTTGCCTACGGAGTGCAGGTACGTAACCTTCTCAAGCGGGTGTCAATCTTTCGGCGCCACCATGCAATGGAGCCTCAAAGCCGCGGAGAATCCGGCGACAAACCTCTTGTATACTTCATGAAGCTGGAGGGCTTCTGGTTGCGCGTGATTGCCAGGTTCTGGACGTGCTAACCTCTTGATCCAGCCGGCTCTTACTGTTGCAGGCCAGTACTTCCATCGGAAGCGTGCTCTGGCCATGGGTATTGTTGCCTCGGGCAGCAGTTTTGGAGGAGTATGCCTGCCAATCATGTTCTCCAGACTCATTCCCAAGATTGGCTTTCCGTCGGCGCTTCGTGTTGGTGCCTTGATTCTGCTGATCTGCTATGCTTCAGCCATAGTCCTCTCCTCCTCGAAACTACCCGAGAGGAAGTTGAAGTCTTTCAAAGACCTTCTCGACTATAGAGGCTTTCTTGACATTCGATACTCATGCCTTTGCGCCGGAGCAGTTGTCGCGAGTTTGGGCATCTATGTCCCATTCTATTACATAGGTGAGCACGACGGCGAAAGCCGCTTTCTCCCATCGCATCATGAATTATCATCTAATAATATCTAGAACCCTTCTGCGCCGTTCTCGACCCAAACTCGAATGTGAAGGCATATTTGCTGCCGCTTATCAACGCATCCAGTCTTTTCGGTCGTATCATGTATGTACTTTCCTCAACCTCTGCATATCCTGAAACTCGACTAAGTTGACCTCGGCAGGGGTGGGCACGCGGCGGATTGCATCGGGCGCCTGAACATTCTGTACCCCATGACTCTGCTTTGCGGCCTCTTGTGTATGGCCATGTGGCTTCCTGCGACATCTCCCAGCGTCCTCGTTGGTTTTGCGTGTCTCTATGGCTCCGCATCTGGCATATTTATCTCGGTTATGCCTGCCGCTACCGGACAAATAATCCCTACTGAGAAGCTGGGAGCGAGGCTCGGAGCGTTTGGCACCGTGACCTCCATGGCGTTTTTGACGGGTAGCCCAATCGCAGGGGCGTTGATTCGAAGCGAAACTAGAGTTGGATATTACCCACTTATCATCTTTGCTGTGAGTGTTTATTCTTCGAGTTTCTGGCAAGATCTCTTACTGACTGCTACTCTTAGGGCTGTTGCCTGTTAGGAGGAGGGACAATCATTTTTGCTGCCCGGCTCCTGCACACCAGAAACCTCAAGAGCAAATGGTAGACTGCAGTGATTACAGGGACTCACAAGCCTGAGACGCCATAGGCCTTTTGAGCGGCAGAAGGTCCCTGTAGGCTGATCATGTCCGAATCAGGAACGAGGCCGACGGGCAGCTTGGTCCACTACACTCATGGTCACGAAGGTGGTAACGAGGACGGAGGTGTTGAGATGGCGGTCTTGGCGGTACAGCGGAAAAGAGGGTAGGCAGTGAGAGTGAGACAGGCAGGAATGGGAATTGGTATGCACATATGGCTTTGGAACACGGTGGCACGGGTGGGCGGATTGATGTTGTTCAATTTGCAATAATGTATCCGTACTTCGTACGGAAATTAGCATGAATGCCATAGTCGGGTTACAGACGGCTGCTCAGGAGACAGTTTCCGCCTGAAGAAGAAAAGCTCCGTGATGAACAAGCAGCCACGAAAGAGGCATGCAATTGATTGGAGTAGCGCAACTCCTGCAATGCTCGAACAGTCTGATGTTGGACATTCGACACAACCCTGTGCAATCTACTGAGCTAGTCTCATTCACGCGTCGATATCGCGTAGCATCTCGTACAAAGCGTAAAATTGCTATACCTAGTTTTTACTTTTTCTTGAACAAAATCGATTGTGCAATGCCTGCATAGTCGGTTCAATGTTCATTCTCCATCGCCTGTGGGTAGGCGCCGCCTGTAAGCTCCGTATACTTGTTCAACGCCCATGCGATTTGATGCCTTTGCCCCAAATCACTGCCGGCAAACCGAGTTCTGGAAATATGAAGTCAGTGGATGATTCCTTGTCCTTCTCGAAGATACATGTACTCACTCCATGTCGGTCAACAAAGCAGGCATTAGGGACGCAGCATTTAATAGAAGAATGCTGGCAGGCGATTGTGCCTGCAGGCAGACACCGTATCTTTTATTATCAAATGTCAGCCTATTACGCTGCCTCAAGGCTAAGTCATCATACCTGCGCCTCGCCGAGACCCGCAAAGCCGAGCATCACAGTGCTGATAAACGAGACTGCAGCCGAGAAACGCATAGTGACAGATGGTGAAAGACTTATACTAAGGGCTAGTCGTATTGGTGTAGTTGAGGGGTACTTCGAAAAGAGTTTCTGGTGTGTGACCCTCGCGGGAAGGTAGGCTTTATAACTAGTATTTCCTCTACAAGTGCAGAACTATTTTCCAATGTTCAGATTTGGGTAGTAAAGTGGGCAGCTGAAAAAGAGAAGGTGGGGAGGGAATAGAAACTTGGTACTCGTATATGCGCCTGCAGCTGAGGATCTGTCCAGCAGCCAGTCGCTGGGGAGGCTAGACGCTTCTAAGACGCATGTCCGAAGTGGATAACAGTGAGACGATCATAGAAAGGGAAATGCTGTCCCTTCAGCAGTGGTACGGCTTGCGGGTTACGCTGTTGCTTCTTTCAGAGCCCTGTAAAAGGCAGGATACGTTAATCTGGATGGCATTGAACCCTGGAATCTGATATCCACAAGCCTTGATCTTGGTGCCCACGAGCCCTACCACTGCTCGAGGGATTTGGCTTGTACTTCTCGATCAACTTAATCCGGCCTCCGATGTGGTCAAGCTTCCCCGAGTCGTCCGACGGTCTTGATCCTGACTGGGTCATTTACCAGAGCTCAGCTGCAACATGACTGTGGTTTGTCTGCCGGGTAAGAATCCCGGCAGCCGCCACTGGTCGTTCCTAATCCTTCACTGGCTTGGCTGGCCAATACACAAGCGTCATGTGAGGCAAGTCCTTAGGCAAAAATATGGCGCTCTAACGGCTACATTGCCACCTTGCTCCACTTGCCACTAGAGATATGCATATATTGGGCTGGAGTGGCTGCAGCAGCCGAGGGGCCGATCCGAACGGGAAGGCCGGCGATTTGGAGCGTTTGCACAGCTCCTCCGAAGTGGTGGTGGGACGTCAACGGACATGACGGGTGAAAGTGGTTGGACTCTGCAGGATAGTGGAGTTAGCGGGCGGTTCATCAGGCGAGATAGTCCGACGCATGCTTCTGCTTGTGCGAAAATGTTCTCGACCGCGAGAGGGTCCAGCCATGTTCGATGATTGCAATGACTCTATGTTGAGCGTTTCTCTTCTGCGCCAACGCTTGATTGCTTAATGCAAGCATCTATCATCTTGAGAATCGAGGGGCGATGGAACTTCTCATCCTGCACCAAGACTTTGCCTTCCTTCAGGCACGATGAGAAGGCAGTCAGTCTTCTGACAAAAGGGCTTGTGACAAACTTGCCAAATACGCGCGATTTGGCGCCGGGTCTAAGTGGACCGACAGGGGAACTGTACCAAAGAACCCTTTTCAACTTCTTCCCACTTGCCCTACCCCTCACTTCAAAGTCCTCTCAGGACCTCAGAGGATCAGGATAGCGGGGTAGTCAGCTCTTTTTATTCGCTTTTCCCGCTGCATCCCCACGTGCCAGGGTGGTGAGAGACGACACACTACGTCGATATTATGCAGAAGTTGGCAAGAACCATAAGCCAAGGCCGCTTGGCGCCAGACATGGCACCATATCCCGGGTGCGGCTGAAGAAACAAATTCTTCTCAACCGGGGGAGAGATAATGCCCAAACTCAGGCGTCCTACGTATAGTCACGCGAGGAGATAGGCTGGTGATGTTACAGGTAGCATGTAGCTTGCCTACACCTCATGCCTACCCCTCAATGCTTGACTGCTCATGCAGATCGCCGTCACTGTTACGACTCATTTATTTCGAACCCACAAAAAGGGACTGAATTCGTCCCCAGTCCGAACCATGACAAGCTTATCAGGTCCTAGGCACCATGAGGCGCGAAGCGGCAGTTTGATCCCGGTGAGTCAATACAGCACGAGGTCTGTGTGATAACATTGACGTATTTACTCATCTTTATTTCGAGTTTGAAATTGTTTTGAAGGGTAGATGCTTATAGTCGGGCTGCTCTGTCTATGCTGCAAGGAATCTTGTGAGACGGTGCTGGTGGTTGAATTCGAGCCTTCGCACAGCAGAAGAGAGATGCGAAGCGCATAGTTCAAAACTCAAACCACAGGCTTTTCCTCCAATTTCGCCCGTCTGCGAGTCTGTCCCGCATAGACCTCCTTGAAACGCCCGCTGCAAATATTCGTCACATTTTCCTTCACTCCAGCCAAGTTCTCCCGAACAATGTCCATGGTTGGGCGCGAAAAGACGTCATCAATCTCCTCGAGGGTCTTGTCCTTGGTTTCTGGCATGAAGACTATCTGGTAGACCTCACCGACGACAGCAATGCCACCGTAGAAGCCCAGCGCAAGCCCCGTCTTGCCCATTGTATCCTGCATCGCGGTAAAGTTGTAAGTGACGACAAAAGAGGACAGGAAGAGCAGCGCGTCTGAGGTCGTCATTCCATAGCTTCGCAGATATGTTGGGTAGACCTCTGACGGAACAACTAATGAAAATAAATTAGCAGGCAATGCCATGGTGTTGGATGACTGACTTACCCCAAGTCAAACAGGCATATGAGCCGAAAAAGCCCATGTAGATGATAAGGCCGGTGAGGTACAGGCCCTCCACGATCGTGGTATCAGTCTTGTAGTCGAATTGATAGCTGACCCCTATCAGCACGAGGCCAATAAAGAAGCCCGGCAACATTGTGATTGCCCAAAATCGCCGGCCGCAAGTTTCCATGAGGAAGATGGCCGGAATCGTGCCCAAAAGAAGCGCTCCGCCACCGACGAGGGACATGTAGTTGGATTGCGTGGGGTCGAAGCCAATCTGGTGCATCAAAACCGACATGTAATACATAATTGCATTCACGCCCGTCAACTGACCCAAGAGAATCATAATGTTGGCGTAGACGAGAGCTCGTCGTGCTCGAGGAACACTGTGGGAGCGAGGGTGTTAGGTCCGCTGCTCTCAGTGACTTATACGGAAGGCTGAAGATGAAGACAGTTGCATCACTCACGTGAGGAAGTCCATCCAAGGGAATCGCCGATTCTGCGCCCCTTCGCTGACCTCTGTGTCTTCTTGCGTCACAGCCGCCATCATAGAAAAGAATTCCTCCCGGGATTCTGGCGACTGCACGCCTCGAATTCGTTTCCAGACCTTGAAGGCTTCGAACGCTTTACCTTTGTGCATCAAGTATCGGGGGCTTTCCGGCATGAACAGCATACTGCAGTTTGTCAATATGAGCAATACATCCTTGCGACAGTAGGCTGCATTTCAGAAGGATGAGGACTTACCCGCAAAACATGATGGTTGAAAATAGCAGCGAAGAGCCAAGGATATACCGCCAATTTCCGGGGACCTTGAGGAAGATGGCCGCGACGGCGTATCCAAGAACCTCGCCAAGGGCAATGTTGAACTGGTACAGTGAGACCAGATTTCCTCTGATGCGGCGCTCAACCGTCTCGGCCACATAGACGGGGACAGTACCGCCTTCCAAACCAACTCCTAGGCCTAGGATAACACGAGCTGCGACCATCATGCCTGCAGGTAGTCGCAACTGTCAGACCAATCCATGGATGTCTAATCGCCATTTGGACCGTGCGCCAAGGTCGGCAAACTCACCGTAGTTTATGGACCCGGCCTCTAGCGCCGCGCCGACGGTGTACAACATGATGGAGATCATGATTGCCCATTTCCTGCCAAAGTATTCGTTTATGGGAGACAGAAGCAGTGCGCCGCCGACGGCCCCCAACGGCATTCCAGAGTTAACCAGACTGTTCTGCCTATCGGTGAGGTCCAAGTCCCCGGGGAGGTAAAGGTTGGCGCCCGAGATGAGACTCTGATCGAGGCCAGAGAGCAGGCCTCCCATACTGGCGAAGGCGACGAGCAGCCACGTGAAGTAGCGCGGGTCCTTGAACTCAAGGTTGAAGAAACCGCGCTCGAGCCCACCGCTGGCTTGCAGTTGCCGTTCCATGTCCTCAATCAGAGCATTGACCTCCTCATTGTCGACCGCCGGGGCGACCTCGAGGGTCTCGAGCTCCGCTTTGTCGTGGATATTATCGCCCATGGCTCCAAGTCTTGTCAACCGAGTGCGTGAGCGGTCAGTCGCAACTGCCGTGGAGGCTTGGTTTGTGCTACACCAGATGTGTGAGGAGCAGTGTGACAAGAGTGGTACGTGTGCGTTCAATACAGCTCGACGGCTCCGCCAACGGAGCGGGCCCAGTGCTCCTCTTTATACATGTATCCCAGGACTCCAGGTCGCAGACCAACACCTCATGTTTCTGTATCTCCACTGCTTGACGCAAAGTCCGGCCGTTCGAAAGCTGCTGCCTTCGGGCAGAATGTGGAGATCTGGGGCTCCAAACGGGGCCCCGGATGGGACCCGAAGTGGGCATCATCACCATTAGCCGTCCGGTTTGCGCGCGGCAATGCAGCCGATGCAGTCGCCGATGCAGTCTTCGCGCAGAAGATGATGCCACTAGCATCTATTCCGTTTGAGCTTGCCAACATGGCTCCCCGGAGTGTGGCCGAGCTGCCATGCTACCTTGCAGATGTAAGATTTGGGACGGCAGAGAAACCCGGCCGGTCCGACAGATTGCCGTGACGCAACGCATTTTGGCAACAACGCGTCAATTGCCGCTGAACGTGTCGGTGGGAGAAGTTATGTTCGGCCCGTTTCATTTAGTCTCCAGGCCAAACACCGGTCCCAGGCATTGTTTATGTCTCGGGTGCAGTTGGGCCACCTATCTTCACCGATCTTCGGTCCTTACCATCCTAGGCGCACTTGTGCCGCGCTTCCTGGATTCCTGCATCGACGCGGCAGATGAAGTGGACCGAGTTCGTTGCCGACAACGCGGTATTGAAGGCGCCATATGGCTTCGGTAAGACCAACCAGATCGTCATGATGAACCCCTGGAATAAGGTAGTGCGGGCCTTCGTTGGTGTGTTCTGCTAGACTGGTTCTAGGACCAGGGGTGAGCGGCGCGATCCCCGTCCCTGTTCCCGCGGTCACGTACTCTTGGCTGCTTCTCTCAACCAATTATGGAAGATTTGGGGGCGAAGGTGGCGTAAAATGTCGGACCGACAATTCGTACTGACACCTACAGACTGCATGAGATAGTGCAGCTGACGATTTGTTTGTTCAAGTCTGATGTTCAGCTTTGCTGGCTGCATGCGATTTCTTAACATCACGAAGAGAAATGAACCTTTCTTAGTGACTTCGCTATTTGATTCATGTCATGGCATCTGCCGTCGCAGCCATATTCAGTTTTCGGCATCACGTCGACCACTGCGCTACTCGACTCGCCGCCAGGACCACCACAAGCCTGTCAGCTTCCATGCAAACATTCGCCGACGTTCAGCCACCTGCTTCAGCAGATTGAAACAACTATTAATTTTTTTCTCTCCGGGAATATCTCTCGGCAATATGCTTGGGCCGAACCAGGGCGGCACTGGCTAAGCTAAACTGTGAAAACAAATACATTTGCCGCTATACACTTCCTGCCTTTGACGACTTCTCCCCATCATCTTTGACTTCAATATGAGGCTGCTCAAGCTCCATCTTTTTTGTCGTCTCCATAATATGCCTCTTTGCCCCCTCTCCCTCGAAGAGATAGGTGAGCTCCTCAAGTGTTGGCCCGGCCGTCTCCACGAAGAAGAAGTACACGACAACAAAGATGAAAGCCACCCAGACGCAGTAATAGATGTAGAACTTCCAGCCAATGTTCTGCAGGCCGATGGGATTGACGTAGCCGCCAAAGATGGACGCCACCTGAATGGTGAGCAGAACGAAGGCCCAAGTCTTGGCACGCATCTGATACGTGACGACTTCGAGAGGATACGTCACAACCAGATTGGTCCAAGCAAAAGTGTAAAATGCCTGAAAGACGAAAATGCAGGCGAGGACTACGCGGCCAGCGGCCAGCGAATCCTTTTCCAGGTATTGCTGCGCCGCAATGGTCCAGACGATGAAGGTGACCAGGACGCCGCCAGAGCCGACGCAGAAGAAGGTTCGACGCTTGAATCGGTCAATCAAGGCCGTGACGCTCAGCGCGACGATGTATTGCCATAATGTTACCATGCCGTTGACGAGAGTGATATCCTTGTCTTCTTTGACTCCGGTATCCTTCAAGATCTGGGTCAGATAGTTGGACACGAGGAGATTGCCAGAACTCTGGCTGAAAACCGCCGTGGCGAAGCAGAGACCGATGCGCTTCAGATTAGGGATAGATGAGAAGAAGGCCTTCCAGGTGATGTTTTGTTCTGCCTCCTTGCTGATCACCTGCTGGATTTCTGCCATTTCGAATGAGACCAATTCCGAGGTCGGGTCGCACTCGCCGTGGTATTTCACCAGGATTTCCCGGGCCTTTTCCACCTTGCCCTTGGCAATCAGCCAACGAGGGGACTCGGGGCAGAAGTAGATGAGGCTGAGTTGATAGGCTGAAGGGATGATTTGAATAAGCGTCGGCAGTCTCCATGACCACTGGCCGGGTATCCGGTAGCAACCGTATGTTGCCCACGCCCCAATAACGTAGCCAAGGACGATGGATGTGTTATAGAAGGTCGTGACCCGCACGCGCTCCTTCGGGTGGCTCAACTCGGTAACCAAGACTGGGGCTCCCATCTGGATGAGAGAGGAACCGATGCCGAGCACAATCTTGCCTCCGATGTACATGTTCAACGACGTTGCGAAGAACTCGACAAGGACGCCAGTGATGATAATGACGGAGCCGAGGGCAGTCGGCAAACGGCGGCCGAACTTGTCGCCAATCCAGCTGAGGAACAGAAAGGGAATCACGCCGCCAATGGCATTGGACGCGCCGAAGAAGCCAAGCGTCGACCCTGTAGGGTGCCCGAAGCGGTCTTGCCAGGAGGGCAGCACCTGCATGCCGTTGGTCATGGACTACTTAATATTAGCAACTGGATTCTCTTCGTGCCATGCGGCCTGCTGGCAGTTGGGACGTCCAACGTACCCCATCGATGCCCAGAGCAGCGCTAGCCAATAGGGACGACGTCAACAAAAAGTAGAGAAGAACGCCATTCTTTCTCTTCCAGAAGGGGGGGATAGCTTTCAAGTCTATTGGAGGCAGGATGCCATCGACAGTGTGGGCTGCAGCAGGCGCCATGGTGAGGCTGAGGTGGCGTGACTTTGCAAATTTGCAAAGGACGGCAGAATTCTAGGCAAAGCTCAGAGGCTGACAGCAGTATTGATGATCGCGAAGCCCATGAAGATGCGACGGATTGAAGGGGCCATCATCGCAGACTATATAGTAGCCTCATGATGGCCAAGCCGTCGTGCCTTCGCGTGTCAATGTCAGGAACAAGGCAATGCTGATGATGGTGCGGAAGGAGAGCCGACCCCGTGGGGAATCGCATGTGTCAAACCGGAGAATTAGGCTTTCGGAGAATCACGCCGTTTCTGGTGGCGTCGTGAACGGTTAAGCTTGTCCAAGGACCCGACGGTGAAATATTTCGGGGAAATAGCTCATCGGCTGCGGAGGCGGGACGGCCGCATTGTCATTATCGTCGTGGATCAGTGGACTCATCGCTACTGGGGCTAGAAATATGTTCTTCTCTTCCTTTGCTATTATAAGGGTCTCGTGATGGGCACGGTGGAATGATCCAACTGTTCTCAAGATCATTCTGCTGTCCCATCTAGCCGTCGCCACCCCCCCTGTAACACCGTCCAAAATGGCCCAGTTTACGCAGTCGGCGCTGCCATCCGACTTTGAATGGGGATTCGCTACTGCGGCCTACCAAATTGAGGGCGCAGTCGCAAAGGACGGCCGCGGAAAGTCGATATGGGACACGTTCTGCCACCTTGAGCCGTCTAGGACAAAGGGTGCCAACGGAGATGTCGCATGCGACCACTACCATCGATATGAAGAGGATCTGGAGCTGCTCACCAGGTACGGTGCAAAGGCTTATCGGTTCTCTGTATCGTGGTCCCGTATCATTCCTCTGGGCGGCCGGGATGACCCCGTCAACGAAGCCGGTATCGACTTCTACAACAGGCTGATCGATGCACTCGTGAACAGAGGCATCACGCCGTGGGTGACTCTGTATCACTGGGACCTGCCGCAAGCACTCCACGATCGCTATCGCGGGTGGCTTGATGTCGAGGAGTCTCAAAAGGACTTTGAGAGGTATGCCCGACTGTGCTTTGAGCGATTTGGCGATCGGGTTCAGAACTGGATCACTTTCAACGAACCCTGGATCCAGTCCATATTTGTAAGTGTTGCCCCAGATACCTTTTGAGAAACCAAATGAAGATCTTGACTTGGCCACACGGCTAACCTTTTGTTGAGGGCTATGCTACTGGGATAAACGCCCCTGGGCGAAGCAGCACGAATGCGCAATGCGCTGAGGGCAACAGTGAGACGGAGCCGTGGATCGTCGGCAAGGCGCAAATCATGAGCCACACTCGGGCGGTGATTGCATACAACCAGGAATTCCGAGAAAAGCAAAAGGGAACCATCGGCATCTCTCTCAATGGAGACTTCTACGAGCCCTGGGACTGCGATGATGAACGTGATCATGCTGCCGCGGAGAGGAGAATGGAATTTCACATCGGTTGGTTCGCCAACCCCATTTTGTGAGTATCCCGCAGATATTCTCGTTGAACGTTTCTGATATGATTTTATTAGCCTCAAGGAAGATTACCCGAGCTGCATGCGTGAGCAGCTTGGTGATCGGCTACCAGCGTTCACCGACGCCGACTTCCAACTGCTGCGAGCCGCAGAGACGGACTTTTACGGCATGAACTACTACACCTCGCAGTTTGCGCGGCACCGTGACGGCGCCGCCAGCGAAACCGACTACGTGGGCAACCTGGACGAGCTGCAGCAAGACAAAAACGGCACTCCCGTCGGCGAAGAGAGCGGCCTTGGCTGGCTGCGCTCATGCCCGCGCATGTTCCGCAAGCACCTGACTCGAGTCTATGGGCTGTACGGCAAGCCCATCTACATCACGGAGAATGGTTGCCCCTGCCCTGGCGAGGATAAGATGACGCGTGAAGAGTCCATCGATGACCCGTTCCGGATTCGGTACTTCGATTCCCACCTCGATGCCATCTGCCAATCCATCCAGGAAGATGGCTCCGAGATCAAGGGATACTTTGCGTGGTCTCTTCTGGACAATTTGGGTAAGTGATGTCTAATATCTGCTACTTTCGCCGCGTCGAGCGTTGCAACTAACTGAAATCATTACTAGAATGGTCCGATGGATATGGTCCGCGCTTTGGCGTGACATTCACCGACTACGAGACGTTGGAGCGAACGCCGAAGAAGTCGGCTCTATTGTTAAAGAGAATGTTTGCGGAGAGACAGGGGATCAAGGTGGGTGCTTGATGAGACTGCATCACCAGCGGTAGTAGAAGCTAGAACATAGAATTGTGTTGAATCTGAATAGTATGGCTGTATTAGCTTCGCTTACAAATATTCTTGCGTCTTGCAGGCACCAAAGATGAAGTCATGTTCAGTAAATGCACCGTGGTCATGATTGTCAAGGGCCACGACATTGACAGTATGTATACATGTATACTAGAGTACATGTACATTGAATGAATCCGCATCAAGCGAGAAACGAAATAGAAACACAATGGGGTATCCGTCGCTGCAACTCCAATGAGATACTAACCCCTTACAGATAATATACTATACTACAAAGCAAATGTCGAATTGCTCCTGAGTGCGTCAGAAGCTTTCGAATCTAATCTTGTCAAGATGTCCAGAAGCACGCTAAAATCACCCCGTGCTCGGGCACCGAGCGGAGACGTCTGGTTCCGGTGGATGATGGCCAGCAGGCTTGCGCCGATGAGCCGAATCTTTTCCACCTGGTTTCGCTCAGTGTTAGTGAGATCCTGTGGGATGAGAGGGCACGAGGCAAGCTTACATATGGCTCTCCGTTGACCTGCAGCGACCAGAAGGGCGCCTCGTGCATCACTCGCAGCATGTCTCGGACAATCTCCGTCTTCCTTAGGTCCGCTTGTTCAGCGCCTGGAGCGAAGTATGCTATATCCTCGAATTTCTGCGTAATGACCATTCGCAAGCAATGGAATGAGACTTGCAAGTTTGCGCACTGGATGATAAACTGGGTGGCTTGCGTGGTCTGCTTGCCTCCACTTGCAATGGAAGCAAACGTGTAAGACTGCAGGTACGGCGGCAAGTTATCGAGACAGGTGATGAAGTTAACGTAGAGAGTGTCCAATCGCTGGCGCTCTTCTTCAGTCAACAACATCTCGCATGGACCGGTGCTGGGAAACTCGGAATTCCTCTGATCCTCAAACAGCCGAATCTCCAGCAACACATCCGCAGCAGCCTGCCAGAGCCGCAAGTTGGCATTGAAGCCATCGATGAAACTCCGACGGACCGCATCCGGCGCCATCGAAGTGGCTTCGGCGGGCGAACTCAGCGGTGGCCGTCGGTCCTCGAGACCAGTAGGATACGCAATAGTGATGCCTGACTCGAAAGAGTACTTGTGAATGGTTATGGGCCGGTTGTTGAGAATCGCCGCGGACTTATCTCCCATGTACACGATCCAAAAAGCCCGACGGCGCAGCTCAGCCTCGATTGGATACAGGCCCTCGAGCGAGGTCTCGTCGTGAAGTCGCATAACCTGCGCGAGTCTAGTTGCCTCGCCAAAGATGTGCCAAGAGTACTTGGGCTTCCCTGCCGCATGGACGCAGTTGGAATGAAAGTAGCGAATGGTAATGGAGTTGGCGTTGGGACTTTCGAGGTCCGCCTCCAGGTAGTGGTTGAGGCAGTCGCGCGAGGCGTCGAGGAAGACGTCGGCAACAGTTTCTCCTTCGGGGAATAGGTCTTTGGGAAGAAGAAACGCCGCCTCCGCGCAGACGGCCGTGATGAAGGTAAAGGTCGCGTCCGGCCAGGTCTTCAGAGTATCCCCGCCAGACAAGGAGTTTGTGCGCGCATCCGGGGGGAACCTGGACCATGATTCCCCGACACTTGTGATGATGTTTGGCGGGCTCGTCTCCGGCTTTGCGTGGGACGGGGGCTGGGTGGCTGTCCCAGAGGAACATTGGCCGATGAAGAAGGCTAAGCCATCCCGGAGGCTTGGTTCGTGTACAAGGGGTGTGAGAGGGTAAAGGTACTCAAAGAATAGATCGAAGCAGCGGCCCACGATGTGCTCAATATTGGCATTCCGCAGGGCCAGCGCTCTCGACAGGCTGTGCCAGCGACTCAGCGCCGACATGGAGTGAGTCCCCAGAGACTGGGGGCTCGGCGCGGTGAAGTCGCGAGTCGCCGGTGGGGAGAGCACCTGGCCAATGCTCAAGCCCCCCACCGGTTCCCACGACGCTGCAGACGAGTTGGAAGGACTGCCGAAGGTCGGTCCACCCGCGGGGTTAGCGCTGCTGGAGAGTGAAACCTGCGGAAGGGCGCCGTGGGAGGAGAAGGACGACACGGACCCAGGGCCGGGGCCGGAGCTTGGCCCAGGACCCAGCGGAACCGTTGACTCGACCCTCTTCTTGGCCTTGGGGCCGCGCCTCGCCAGGGGCATGTCGAATGTGCAGCGCACATCGCCGTCGCGGCAGAGGCCGCAGCTGCCGACAGAGGCGACGTAGTCACACTGCTCGTGAGTCGAGATACCGTCAGTCAATTGCTGTCTCGGTGGCTGGGCGACGGCCGACCAACCACGCGGTCCAAGTGCCCAGACGGAGAAATTGCCGGCTCACCTTTGCCTTTCTGCGACGACATCGGTCACACGCCCTGCTGGCGGGCCGTCGTCGAGGCTTACCTGCGGCCGGGGACGGCGGTCGTGGAGGAGCGCCGAGTGTTCCACCTACCGACGAGGACATTGTTGCATGGTGATTGCCCTTCGGAGAAACGACAGGAAGCTGAGGGGAGGACCCCGGGGATTTAATATTATGACGGCCAAATATGGGCTGACAACTTGGACGCGAGCAGCCAAGACTCCACAATTTTATTGAACTGGGGCAGCAGGTCATTTCTCCGCAACCATGACACGACGCGCCGTCCAGCGGCCTCGAGCCGGAGCCGAGCGGGGTGCAGAAACTGGGGATGGATCAAGTCTGGGGAAAGACGATCGCCATGTGGCCTATGAGCTTAATTCATGTAAGTCGTTTTTGTGCCTTGGCTGAATCCTTGGCTCAGGGGAACGATGATGTCGGCACGGCGCTGCCAGGCCTGGTGTGACACAGCGTCACATCAAGGCACCTACCTACCTACATGTATAAATACACTCCGCGTGCCAGACGGCAAGGAACGGCTTGGAGCAGCTGATCGTCACCGAGAAGGTCAGGCCATGATCCACCCGACGTTCAGTTATAGCTTCTTGTTTACACTCGATAATTCAATATGAAGCCCGCGCTGAAAGATCTTGTCTTGGCCCTTGCCGGCTTGACGGGCGTGTCTGCCTTGCCCTCGGCCACCGATTCGCAGCGCAATTCTCAGCCGCCGTGTCGCTTTGCGTCGAAATGGACTCAGAAGCAACTCCTAGCCAATCCCCGAGGCTTCGAGCGTGACCTTTTGTTCTGGGAGGGAAAGTTTCATCAAAACGATGTGGCCTATAACTCTGCCAACGGCATGACATACGATGGCACGCAGCTCAATTGGACAACGGGCGAGCGCACCACGAAGCATCCATTCAGTGCGGCCAGTAAGGAGGTTCGTTCCAATTGCTCAAGCCCCTTTCCGACACTGCCTGGATTGACGCGGACGTAGGCTCTTCAGATCATGCTCTATGCCCGTGCTATTGATGGGTCCGCTGAGGCGGCACGATTCCTCAGCCCCGACAAGCCGTCCGCAGCGCCCCGCATCGCCGCCTCTATCATGGAGAAGAAGCTTCAGACTTATCTCCGCTTCAACTCCACGTTTCCGGGGTTTGGCGGGTTTCTGCCGTGGATGACGACCAGCGGGAATGACGTGGAACCTACATGGGATTGGGTTAACCGCGTACCGGCGCTGGACAACGGGTATGAATGGCGGCTTCCTGGCCTGAGGCCGAGTTGGAGCGGAGTTGCGCTGACAGTGTTCTAGTGAGCTTCTTTGGGCCGTCTACGCGTGCATCGAGTCTCTGCAAAAGACACGCAAGCCTTCATTTGTCCAGCTGGCAGAGGCATGGCAGCATTGGTTCGACTATACCAAGACGACAGCGGTGCCCGTGTTCTACGCCGGGGCCGGTCGCGTTTGCGCCGTTACCAAGATCAAAGACCAGGCTCTGCCAGTGACCAGTCCTGACCAGAAGTACCAGTGCGAAGGCACGAACTACCTTGACGACCCTTACGAAGGCGAGCTGTTTACGCAGTTTGTCAGCCTCTTCAGCAATCTAAGTCAAAAAGACAAAGATAAGCTCTGGAAGGTGAAACGAGCAAAGCTTGTAAGCGTTGAGTATGACATGGGAGGGAAAGGTCCCATTACCGTCGAGCAAGGTGAGTAGATGTAGTGTAACATCTCCTATGCCTGTTCCAACGGGTATTCGTATTGATGATCATCTTACATGTAGGATACTGGTTTTCGAGCCATGAGCCATGGAAAGTCTTGCAGATGCCGTACTACGACGTGGATATTGTCCGGTGAGTCTTTCTACTAAGTCCCTGACACCATGAGATTCGAGAGGCCGCTGTTTGCAGTCAAACACGGCGAATGACCTGGCTGATATCGGTATTCTGTGCTAGGCGTCTCTACCACAACGCGGAGCGAGCGCGGACCTGTAACTCCGTCGTGACCAAGGTCCCTGGGCTGTTTGCTTCAGTGAACAATTCCACAGACCCTGAAACCAACGAAATCATAGGGTACATCTCTCCTGCAGGCATCCCATCCATCTCGAGTCAGAAAGAGCAGTACCACGACGTCATCACCCCGTATGGAGCCTGGCCTACCATCATGTTCGACAAGGCCGTGGGACTCGCATGGTGGCGGAACATGGTCGTGGCGAAGAAGATGCAGAGTGAGTGCTGTCCCGCCATCACACGTCACACACCCTTGGTCAAAGGGCGTAGTCGCGCTGACATGCGCTGCCCGCTAGACCCGTACGGAAGCACCGAGTCGACAAGAGTCGACGGCAAGCTTGTCTCGGCGCTGGTTACCTGGGATAGCAAGATCACCACAGTCGTGGCTCTGCTGGGCGGCGCTGGCGACCTCGTCCGCGAGAAGTTGAAAGCCGACGGCAAGTACGACGAGTTCGTCTCCATCACCGAGGTAAGTGGTATCCATATTCTTGTCACAATTCTGGCTCTTGCGTGCTGTGAAATGAGACGGGAAGGGCTAAGTCTGCAACCAACAGGGAGAATATTCACGAGTGTTCAAGGAGATCAAGGGAGAGGACATCGAGCTGTGTCTGCCGCAGGAGATGGTGCCAGACGCTGGTCTGGAGGACTTTGAGCTCTGCCAGAGGTAGGATCTCGGGCTGTTTTGAAGAACCATGGCGGCTGTTCTGGAATGGAAGTCAATTTGCACAATCTTGTTCATGAAAAACAAATCCGGATCATTGAGCGATTACGGAGTACTGACAGTGCGCAATTGAGATGCTAGCTTATTTGAGAATGCCATAGATGAGTGAAGCGAATGAAAGAAACAACCCATATCAGCGTTCGGCTATTTGGCCTCAGCTCGCCATGGTTGCCACAGAATGTCTGTGTGTCCCCGCTGGAGCCTCCCTCTGAGTCGGCTGTATGGCGATCTCCGGTTCCCCGCAGAACGGAGCCCCGGACCGGGCTGAGCGCGGGAATGCCCCGTACAAAGCAATGACCATTGGCTGCGTATAAGTTGGGGCTCCAAATCTTGAACACGGCATGTCTACGATGGTCACAGGATATTCAAGGACGCCCACTCATGTCCCGCCCATTCTTGCATCGGATACGGCCACTCTGCGGGTTGGCATCTTCAAAGGCCCCGACGCCATGCCGCTCCTCGCCAGGCCAGCATGAAGCCCCAGTCACCAGGCGTCGAGCCTTCTCCTCGACACCTAGGCGACTGATGATGGAGACGACAGGCTTCACAGAGAATCAACTGATGGTCCGAGAGGCAGTGGGCCAGATATGCTCCCAATTCCCCAACACATACTGGCAAGAGCACGACCAGCAGGAGCAGGACCCGAAAGAGTTCCACGCCGCCCTGGCAGAGGCCGGCTGGCTGGGCATCGCGCTGCCGGAGTCGCTGGGCGGCGCGGGCCTGGGCATCTCGGAGGCGACGGTGATGATGCAGACCATCGCCGAGTCGGGCGCCGGCATGGCCGGGGCTCAGGCCATACACGCCAACGTGTACGCGACGCAGCCGCTGGCCACGTTTGGCACCCAGGCGCAGCTGCGCGAAGCCATCCCCGACATCATATCGGGCCGGTCGCGCGTCTGCTTCGGCGTCACGGAGCCCAACGCGGGCCTCAACACGCTGAGCCTAACCACGGCGGCGGACAAGGCCCGCGGCGGGTACAGCATCACCGGCCAGAAGATATGGATTACGTGCGCGCAGGTCGCGTCCAAGATGATGCTCCTCGCGCGCACGACGCCTCGCGACCAGGTGCGCAAACCGAGCGAGGGCCTCTCGCTGTTCTGCATCGACCTGGACCGCAGCCAGCCGGGGCTGGACATGCGCAGGATCAAAAAGATGGGCGGCCGGGCCGTCGACGCCAACGAGGTGTTCTTCGACGGCTACTACGTGCCAAAGAGCACGCTGATTGGGGAGGAAGGCCAGGGCTTCAAGATGATACTCCACGGCATGAACGCAGAGCGGTGCCTGCTGGCCGGCGAAGCCCTCGGCTTAGGATACGCGGCGTTGTCAAGGGCCGCGGCCTATGCACGGGAGCGCGTTGTCTTCGAGCGGCCCATCGGCATGAACCAGGGCATCGCCCATCCGCTGGCCGACGCCTACGTGCGCCTCGAGGCCGCGAAGCTGGCGACGTACCACGCCGCACGCCTGTACGACGCCAGCAAGACGGATCCTTCCATCAAGCAGGACGCCGTCGGCATCGCCGCCAACAGCGCCAAGTACATCGCCGCCGAGGCCGCCTTCACGGCGTGCGAGCGCGCGGTGCTCACCCACGGGGGCATGGGCTACGCGGCCGAGTACGACGTCGAGCGCTGGTTCAGGGAGTGCCTGGTGCCGCGCATTGCCCCCGTGAGCAGGGAGATGATCCTCAACTACATTAGCGAGAAGGTGCTGGAGCTGCCGCGGAGTTATTAGGATTTTATCGTTGCGGGAGTGTTGCATGTAGTCCACAGCAGTCGAGGATGCCATCTGCGGCAGCCAAAGGCAATTACACGCAATTTAGTGCCGCTATGTTCGAACTGTGTACGACGTCGTCGCAGCTAGCTCCTCGAACTAGAATACAAAATTCTTGACTTTTTTAGAATAAGAAGATGCTCAGGCTTTCACCTGCTCAGCCTGTGATCAACCTTCGCCGAGATCGGCGCGTGCGTTTGCAATTCGAGCCGCCAACATTCAGGCGCAGTGGCGGGCGGCGGCAGATCCGCAGTGCCCATCCATATTTTCAGCGCCCGGCGCAGCCGCTCTCATTCTCACACTCACATCTCAACCATGCGCCAGCGGCTCGAGGCGGCAATTGAAATTCTCATGCGCCCGCTCAGCAGCACAGTATCTACATGACAATTTTGAGCATCCCATGAAGCAATTCGCCCCCCTCTCAATGCGCCCCCGGCATTGAGGCCGCCACACCACCGCAAAGCCTGCTGCGTCGCACAATGGCACCGCCCGCGTCGGCCGGCATGAAGCCCAAGAAGACGCGCGCCAAGCACGCCTGTCGCGAGTGCAACAGCCGCCGCGTCAAGTGCAACGTGACAGAGGTGCAGCCCTGCTCCAACTGCGCCGCGTCCGGCGCCAAATGCGAGATCCTCCCGTCGCGGAGGGGCAGGTGAGTGAGTCCGTGGCGCGCTGGTGTCTCGGCGACGGTGAGAATGTCCAAGGCCAAGTGCTGACTTCAAGGGCGCAGGTATCCTCGTCGCTCGCGCCGGCTCCAGCCGCTGGCCGCGACTGATGCGAGCGCGTCCCTGAGCCCGCGGCATGCGGGCGACCCGGCGCGGCCGCCGTCGTCGAGCATCGCCGAGGCGTCGCTCGCGCCCGAGGCCGACTTCAGCCTGCCCCCGAGCGGCTACCGGCCGTCGCCGCAGCGCATCGCTCCGGCGCCCGCGCCCGCGCCCGCGCCCGCGCCGTTGGCCGACAGCGCCGAGACGCCGTCGTCGGCCTCGGCGGCAGGCACGCTCTTTTTCGGCGAGTCCAACTTCCTGACGCTCGTGCCGGGCGACGAGGCTGCCGCCGCCGGGGGAGCCGGGGGCAGCTCCGGCCAGAAGCCGCGTCTCACGTTCCCCATCCCCGGCAGCCCCGGGTCGCAGTCGCAGTCCGAGGGCGCCGGCACCAGCGCCAGCACCATGCGCTACCTGCGCGACGAGGGCGCCCTCACCCTGCCGGACCTCCAGACGTGCCTCCCGGCGCTGCAGGCCTACTTCACCTGGTTCCACCCGTCATTCCCCATCCTGGACCGCGCCGACATCACCCGGCGCCTCGGCGCCATGGAGATCTCGCGCTTCCTCCTGCAGGCCATGCTCTTCATCGGCGCGACGTACTGCGACGACGAGACCATCGTGGCCATGGGCTTCGAGGACCGCTCCGAGGCGAAGCGCCTGCTGTACACGCGGGCGAGGCTGCTGTTCCACGCCGACTGGGAAAAGGACGAGATCATACTCATCCAGTCCATATTCCTCATGAGCTTCTGGCGGGGCGGCCCGGCTGACGTGCGCGATGTGAGGTATTGGCTTGGCGTCGTCATTACCCTCTCCGAATCATACGGACTACATAGATCGTGAGTACCAGTCAGTACCTCTTGCGAAGACCCATCTGACAGCCTCAAAAGACCCAAGTCGGCTATATCAAAGAATTCGCACATGACACGGATGAGGCGCAGGATATGGTGGTCAATATACGTACGGGTTCCCCGATCGGCGCCACATCTCATGCGATGAGCTGACGAGAACCTTCAGGTCAGAGAACGGCAAGTCGCTGCAGCGCTTGGTCTGCCAAGTCGCATTAGGGATGAAGACTGCGACATTGAGCCTCTCAGCGCGAGTGACCTCGAGTCCGAAGTCTACTGCTCCGACAACCCACTCTTCGGGTCCTGCCAGCCCGAGCACATAACGTACGCAATCAAAATGGTTGAAATAGCACGACTACGTTCGTCTCCCCACTAGGATTATGCTCGTATTATGCAAACTGAGCATCTCGTTGACGCATTCGCAGTTGGCCGGATCATCGACCTTCACTTCTCCCCTGGCCAGCCGGCTTCCACGTCCGCGGATGTAGAGGTCCTCGATAAATCGCTTGAGGACTGGAAGAACAGCCTCCCGGATAGCATGAAATACGCAGCCGATGAGGGCAGCGAGTCGGTCTGGACGTGCCTCTTACACCTAGCATACAAGTAAGACCAGTTGGGAACTCTTGGGCCTCTTCGCTCGCCGCTAACGCATACGTGAAGCCATCTCCGCATTCTCATACACAGAAACAGCTTCCTGCGGTTCGATGAAGGAAACAAGTGCAACCAGGTCGTCACTAATGCCGCCTGTCGAATCAGCAGGATCGCTGAGGACATGTCGACGCACGGAACCCTGCGCTATGGGCAAATGCACTTGTCGGTGAAATGAGCCCGCACATCAAATCATCAGAGAGCTAACAGCTCGACAGAATCACCAGTCTCTTTGCGGCGCTCTGCATCCACGCCATCAGCATCCGCCGCGGCATCGGCGTCTCGCGACGCATCGCCGAGCACCGCGCCCAGATGTGCCTGCTCTGCCTCAAGGAGATCCAGAAGTACTGGCGCATCAACAACAACGTGCTGGACCTCTTCCTGCGGTATCTCGACCGCTCCATCGCCGAGCGCCTGCACGCTGCGCAAGCTGACGGGTCGACCAACGAAACAATCAGCGCGTCGAAGCGGTCAGAGTCGGCGCCGGGCGTGGCCAATACAAGTCCCATGCCGCCGCCCGGGCGGGTGGACCTGTCGTCGCCGTCGCTTGAGCAGACGCGCATGGGGGATGACATCCTGGAGGACCAGTACTTCAACCTCGTCAACGGGCACTGGGAAGGGGACGACGCACTAGGCGACCTCGGGCTGTTCCTCCATGCCGACGATTTTGCGCCGGTCAAGGGGTTCAACATCTTTGGGAGATCCTTATAGTGCTGGCGCTCAAGAAGATGCAGTCCCTGCTTGGGCTATGCAACGTGCCTTCACAAGCTGAGCCTACGCTGCCGTTGAAGCTTTCATCCTCATGGCTACCACTTGCGCCCGTACCTCCGCGTCGTCTCATTTCTTTGAGCACAGCTTTCAGGTGCACAGGTTCCAGCCTAAGTACTGGTTGGTAGGTAATATGTCAAAGCTTCTCGCCCTGCTTGGCAACCTGCTTGCCGAGGATGTGGCCTGCGGGTGTTGAAGGGGCATGCCATGGGAGGAAGGGGATGTTGTCAAAGGGCTCGATTGAGGGCTCGGCGGCCTAAATCCTGACGGCCTGCACAGCATACCCTTATTGGACGAGCAGCAGACTATTGCGCTGTTCTTCTCGGTGGCGGACACGAAAGGGTCGCTGGGTGGGGGCGCTATGAAGCACTGCTTCCTCGCGGGGACTTCGAGCTGACTTCTCGCGATGACATTGGGGGAAAGGTGCTGATATCCCTGGGACAGGTTTGTGCGGGACAAGTCGGTAGCTGTTGCCTTGTAAGATGGATTATGTGATCCAGAGGCGCCTCAGGCACGTGCAAGATGTACGAATATAGTAGGATACCCCAAACACCCCTGTTAGATCAATAGGAGACATATTGGTCAAGTCGATGGAGGATCCCCCGCAAAGACCAAAAATCGACAAGACAGCGTCGATGTCATTTCGTGAAACTGACTACGAAGATAACGAGAACATGAAGCCAGCACCACAATCCTAAGATCTTCCCCAACAACGTCAGCACCCAGACGACGTACCTAGGTAGTCTTGCGAGCTATCAACAGTGACAATGCACTCTGTCACATCTTACAGAGACAGTAAGCCGCCTGTTGGTTGGGTTACATCCGCCAAGTCCCTCACGTGACGCGGAGCTGCGATACAATGCCCATCTCACTCGTTGAAGCAGCAGGGACCGCGCCCTGACCCCGTGTTCGCTTGCGATAAAAACACTCTCTCTCCAGTTCACCCACAGTCATTCAAGCGTCTCCCTTTCTTCGGCGACAATGCTTCGTCCCACAGCGTCCCTCATCCGCGCGAACCTAGGCCGGCAGCTCGTCGCGCCGCTGGCCACGCGCTCCGCAGCCCGCTTCCAGCGCTCGCCGTCTGCGTTCTTCTCAACCCAGTCCCGCCTGCTCGAGGCCCAGAAGCAGACGCCGCCCAAAGCGGAGACGAGCGGGAGCACCACCGAGGCCCCGTCGTTCGAGACGAGCTTCGCCAGCCTTGGGCTCAGCAAGAACGTCAAGATCTTCCTCATCGTCGTGATCAGCATCCTGGGCACCATGGAGACGTGGTTCTGGTGCAAGGCCGCCTGGATATGGTGGAAGGGCGGCGAGGCGAAGGAGGCCGAAGAGAAGTGAATATGCAGCGGCATGCGGACGTGTGAGTACTCCACATTGCGCAGATTGGGGACCAAGACTGATGGTATGAAGAGAGGAAATTGTACGATAGTGTCATCCCCACACAGTGAGCGGGCTTCATGTTGGTTGCATACACCCGAGACTCGGGTTGATGCGCGACCGACGGCGTTGGAAGAAAATCCTCCTTAGCAAATATACACGGCCATAATCGCCAGGCAGTTTCATTAGTCAAAAAAATCGAGGACATCGCTACCTGCACGCCTTATTGTACAACCCCAAACACCTTTGCCAAAGTCTCCAATTACAAGAACCATCGGAATTCCGTTACACTGGGACCGTCCCGCAGTCTCTGTGTTGGCACGTCTCGCGGGTCAAGCTTAACACCCGCCTTCCGGTCCCGCCGCTTGTTGTCGAAGATCATGTACGCGCCCAAGCAGGCCGCGATGAGCGCTCCGGCCGCGCCAAAACAGGCGGCGGTGATGAGGGCAGGGAGGTACTTGGGCGCATCGTGCTGCTGGAAAATGTTGCTGGCCACCAACCCCATGACGTTGGCCAGGGGCACGCCGACGGACGTCAACGTCACGCGACGGCCCTCGTGAGCAATATTGTTGTTGTACCAGGTCGACAGCAGCACGGACGGCGCCGAGGTGCCCCAGCACATCATGAAGGTGGCAAAGTACGCCAGTTGGAGTTCGGCTTGGACGTCGCTAATGGCCGCATAGATGACGAATCCGGTGAGCGTAAAGACGAACCCCAAGACGATAAAGGGGAACCGCAGACGCGTCCAGTCGGAGCAGAAGGCCAAGACAAGCAGCATCACCGCACCGGTGACGTTGGGTGCCACGGTGTAGAGGTTCGTCTTGACGGTGGAGTAGCCGAGGCGCTGGATGATTTGCGGCAGAAACAGCGCAACCGACTGCAAGGGCACGCCGAGGCAGATCTCAATGGCCAAGAAGCAGTACGTGGTCGGGTACTTGAAGATGCCGAGCGAGTCCTTGAGGTTGAACTTCTCCGAGACGACCGACGACGAGTCGACCTGGATCCGGTGGAACGCCAGCGATCTCTCGTCCCCGTCGAGGAACTTGGCCTCGGCAGCGCTCCGCGGCAGGTACCAGAAGGCAAAGACAGCAAACAAGACGGTGACGGAGCCCTCGATGAGGAACAGGTACCGCCAGGGCTCCAGGCTGCCCGACTGGATGTGGAAGACGCCAAAGGCGAGCAGTCCACTGAAAGCGTTTGCGATGTTGGAGGCGGCGTAGAAGACGGCCAGGCGCCGAGCCAGCTCGCCGCGGCGGTAGAAGGTGGTCAGGTAGTAGATGACCATGGGGAAGAAGGCGGCCTCGGCCATGCCGAGGAACCAGCGCACGGCGAAGATGCCTGCGAAGTTCCGCGTCGCGGCGGTGAGCAGCGTCATGGAGCCGAAGGTGAACATCATGACGGGCAGGGCGCGGGCGGGGCCGTACTTCTTGCCGAGCATGGCGAAGGGCGGGGCGAAGACGACGAACGGGACGAAGAAGATGGACACGACGAGGTTGTACTGGCCATCCTGGAAGCCGAGATCTGGGATATGTGAGCGGCGCGCCAGGCAAGACGGGGCGGGAATCGGGCTGCGTACCCTTGCTAAGGCCATTGGTCTGGGCATTGCCCAAGTTGCCCTTGTCGAGGGCATTGAAGAGGTCTGCACGAGGAAGGGTCAGCAAACAGCTTCGCTGCGGTACGGCCAAACAGCCGTCGCAGAGCCTTACACATGACGGCCAGCACGGGCAAGATTCGTATGTCAAACTTGAAGCACAGCCTCCGCTCGGCCGCGTGGTCGACGACACGCGCCGTCTCGGAAAGCTCGCCGTCCTTGATGCCGCTGTGGGTGTAGCCGAGATCGGTGCTGCCATGCTTCATGGTGCTAGAGGCCTCGACGTCGTCCTTGCCCGGTGGTGGCGCCATGCTGGCGACGCGTGCAGCGCGGTGGTGGGAGAGCGCAGGTGCAAGGAAGCAGCAGCTCTCGGAACAGGAGCGAGGAGGCGATGCGAATGCCAGGTGTTGGCGAGACGGACGCGGTCGGGCGCCCGGACCAGCGCTGGCTTTAATATTTTTAATACACATGTATCCAAGTTGGGACAGGCTTGCAGGAGCCAACGCCACCGGCCTCGTCGGCCAGGTCAGGGGAGGCTCCTCGAGTCCTCAGCATCGCGAGCGGCCGTCGACAGCGCTCCTTGCGTGGGCGCGCCGCCGCCGCGCCGCAGCCTCGGCGTCGTCGATCCGATACGTGGGCGGTACCTGCGCGCAGCTCCTCGAGCTGAGCACCACGGGGCTGCCGCGTATCAAGTTGGGGGCGTAGGGGACACATTCGAAAGCCTCGACGCTATCGCGCCGCACTCGTATCTCTCACGATGAGACGGGGCGCCACGTGTGCCCCACCGGGCTCCATTGCCTGGGGCTTCCCCAGAACCCAGGGCGGGGCACCGCCTGGCGGCCGCTGGCTCCCGGCACCGGCACCCCACACTGCCTGTTGGGGGACACGATACGGCCCAGCTCTCCGAGATTGCCTCGCATTGTCCAGATGATGCGTGGGGGAGCTGGACGTTATGCGTCATCTCCAGCAAGGTTGATGCTGCGGGCTTGCGGGGACTCGGCAGTGGTACCAAGAGCGTTGAACGGCCTGTGTTGCGGTGGGGGTCAGCACGAAGAGACAGCAGTCAGCATCAGCGCACCGCCGCCGCACCGTCTCCTTTTACACCGCGCTACTCGCATCTCCGTCCCTGCACGGGGGTCGAGACACCTCATGCGGGGCCCCTGCACGCCCTGACGCCTTTCCCTTCTCTACGAGTACTCGTATGTACTCGAGCACGCAAGCCCCCAACGGGCCCCCGCCGTCCACCTCG
This sequence comes from Tolypocladium album, assembly GCA_024341135.1. Classification (NCBI taxonomy): domain Eukaryota; kingdom Fungi; phylum Ascomycota; class Sordariomycetes; order Hypocreales; family Ophiocordycipitaceae; genus Tolypocladium; species Tolypocladium album. The sequence continues at coordinate 37,724 of JALHCF010000112.1, forward strand.
TTTGACAGGCCAATGGAGCTAGCCACTGGAGATCGGCGCTGCGGGCTGGCCTGACCGCGCTCCACTGCCGTCGTGAGGGGCATCGCGACGGGGCGTGCGTCGGTAGACATGCCGATTGCTAAGCCCTTCCGTCTCCAACAGCTGCGGTCGGCTGCGGCATCGGACGAGCAGCCGACATCGTGCCCGGCTGTCCCGACGCTGCCTCAAAAGCGGGCTCGTCTTCTGTTGCAAACGCAGACCTTTCTCCATCACAACAGCTCCCTCTCCTCCGAACCAAGCCCCTTCTTCAGCGCCTCAACCAACGCAGCCATGGTCGCCAAGGAAGCCGTCCTCACCGACAACGCGCCCAAGCCGCTGCCCGGCATCTATAGCCAGGCCATCAAGGCCAACGGCATGGTCTTTGTCTCGGGTGCCGTGCCCATGGACGCCGCGACGGGCAAGCTGATTGACGGCGACATCCAGGCGCACACGGTAAGTCGAAGCCATGCTCTTCGACGAGGCTCGAGCGCCCCGCCACCTGTGGAGCGGCTGCAGCGAAGGGCGTCACTGACCGTCAACAGCACCAATGCATCAAGAACCTCTCGGCCATTCTCGAGGCCGCCGGCTCCAGCCTCGACAAGGTGGTCAAGGTCAACGTCTTCCTCTCCAGCATGGACGACTTTGCCAAGATGAATGAGGTCTACACCACCTACTGGGGCGACGTGAAGCCTTGCCGGACGTGAGCCCCCCCTCCCCTCTCACGCCGTGGCTATAAGTCGGCTGCTGACAGGGCATGCAACAGGTGCGTTGCCGTCAAGACGTTGCCGCTCAACACCGACGTCGAGATCGAGTGCACGGCACTGCAGTAAGGGTTGCAACCGCAGAGTGTGTAAAAGTTTATAGAAATTAGAAATGACTTCATTATCCCACGTCTGCGTTCGGCGCCTGCGTAATCGTTGCGTCGAGTTGTGTCAATGAGGTCTCCTGTCGCTACCTATCATACATCCAAGTCACTCCTTTATGCTTCAAGGCCCTTTTCCACCACCACGAGCTCCTTTAGGCCATCCACAATCTTTGCTCTCTGCGCGCCATCCGGCCGCGGAAGCGGTCTTCTCGCCCACCCGCCATAGCCGTAGAACTCTTGCAGTGCCACCTTGACGCCCACGACGCCCGTCTGGATCGCAACCCAGTCGCCGGCGGCCACAACCTCCTGCAGCTTCCTCGCCTCTTCTGTCCTGCCCGCCTCCGCGAGATCGAACAACCGGACGCTGCTGCGCGGTGCCACGTTTCCCAGCCCTCCGATGACGCCCGCCGCGCCGTTCGCCATCGACGAGAGCGTAAAGTCGGCGGACCCAGCAAAGCACAGGAATTGCTGGCCCGTCGCCCGCGCAGAGGCGGCCACGCGCCCGAGCTTTCCCGTATTGCCGCAGGTGAACTTGCACCCGACGATGTTGTCGTGTGCGCTCAGCGCGATGAGCGTGTCCGAGTTGATGTCGACGCCCGGTGTCGCCCCGGGGTAGTTGTAGATGACGATGGGGATGGGCGAGGCGTCCGCCACGGCCATGAAGAACTCGGCAACGGTGGAATCTGAGAACAAGCCGCTGTAGTAGCTGGGCGGCAGCACGAGAGCAAAGTCGCCGCCGTCGGCCGCGGCCCGCTCGCAGAGCGCCACGGCCTCGACGGTCGACTGCGCGCCGCAGCCCACGAGCAGCGGCATCTCAGAGAAGCCCGAGGCGTCCAGCGTGCTCCGCGTCGTCTTGGTGACGAGCGAGCGCTCCTCGGTCGTCAGATGGACGGCCTCGCCGTTGGAGCCCTGGACCGCCAGGCCGGCGACGCCAGCTTGGGCAAGCCGCAACGCATGGCGCGCGACGGCCTTGACGTCCAGCTCGTCCGTCTGGGCATCGAAGAAGGCAACGGTCGGCACGTAGATGCCCCGGCGAAGCTCCCGTTGCGGCAGCGCACGGCCGTTGGCGACCGGTTCGGCGCTGTGGTTGGCTGAGGGAGACATTGGCTGTCGAAGTTGGGGGTGAGTTGCGAAACTGCGTGCAGATGGAGATTGAGGAAACAACCCGTCTCCAAATTCAATAGTCTGATTTTATTATATTGAGACGTGTTTTATTCAAGCGCCGAAAACGTCGTGCGAACGGCAGTCCAGCTTCTGCCGATCACAGCGGAGGGCCACTCTCTGGGGCAACGGATACGAAGTGGCGAACCCCCACGCAGCGTAGGACATTGTTCCATCGGGAGACTCTGGGATACGGAGATCTTTTGACACCTTACGAGTACGCTAGCCAGTGGCTTGACCGTGCATCTCAAACTCTGGGACGGAGTAACTATTCCGTACATTGTTGGGCGCGCGGTCGTGCTTGCACGCATCAGAGGGACACCGCTGCCCGCCGCATCGCACAGCATCACCGCCATTCGCTTCCTGTACGTAACGTTCCAACAAATAGCTCGCATTAGACTGCATACCGGACGTGATACCGCGTTCGCACGCCAACACGGTGAGAGCGGGCAGCAAACGGTGATCCATTGTCCCCCGATGGGCTCTGGGAAGTGCGACGGCTGCCAACCAGCGTGGGGGTCAGGTAGTTGCTGTCGCCTCCCCACGCCTTGGCGTTCCATCCACCACCTCTACTCTCCGGTCTAGCTTCTAATTAGCCTATTACCAACCTCTCGCCTTGGTCCAGATGTCCACAATCTCGTCCTCCTTGCCCGTCCTGTCCTCGTCCACCACGAAGTACCACCCAAAGTGGCTGCTGGTGATGCACGCGTGGTTGGGCCACAGCCGCACCTTCTGCCCGACCTCGACCATGCCCTGCTCGGGCGTCGGCCCCGACTGCGCCTTGCCAGGCCGCCAGGTCAGGATCCCGTGCTCCTGGGAGAAGCGGCCGACGACCCAGCCTTGGAAGTCCTCCACGTCACACTGAGGCTGCTCGACGCCCGTCCTGCCCCACGGCGTCAGCATGGCCATGCCGTCGTACGCCTTGCAGAACTCTCGGCCAAGAGCCAGCCCGCCGGAGCCGATGAGGGCCTCGGCGGTTCCGTCCTTGCCTCGGCCGGGGTAGATGCTGTGCACCTCGGCCAAGACCGTCAGGGCAATGTCGCCCCACGACAGACGGGACGATGCTATGCTGTGGGCGGCCAGCTGCTGCAGGTCCAGCGTGGGGTACACGCCGGCGTGGATCTCCACGGCGTGGCCACGCTCCTTGACCAGGTTGAAGAGCGCTGAGAGCGACGCCGTCTCCGACTGCAACTCCGGTGTGGTACCTTCTGCGCCATCCTCGTTGCTCGCAATGAGGTTCTGCACAGACAGCGCCGTTGGCGACGCTCCGGCGGATACGACCAGCGAGGGCGGGTTGGACAGAGCCCTCTCCGTCGCCCGTGCTCGCACGCGATCCGCAGCGTTGAGCATGGCGCTGATCTCTTCCTTCATCATCTTGATGGCGGCCACGCGGCTGTCTCCTCCGTACGAGTGACCAGCGTGCGAGTACAGTCCGGAGAGGATGATGGCCCCCTGGCTGTGCGCGTCGAGGGCGGCCTCTGCCAGCTCCATGAAGCGCGCGCTGCTCTCCACCACGCCAGCTCGGCGCCCACCCATGTCGATCTTGATGTGCGCATGCGGCACGACGCCGGACAGTGCCTGGAACTTGGAGACGACGGCGAGCTGTGCGGGGTCGTCGAGCAAGACGGAAACGCTGCCCTCGCCCAGCGCTTTGGCGATGGCACCGAGCCGCGGCATGGCATTTTGGGCAATGGGAAGGCCGTAGAGTACCTTGGAAGATTAGCACACGCGTGTTGAAGAAAATGAGAGGCACATATGCGGGTTTGCCGTACATTTACACGGCGGCCCTGGCTCCTGTACTCGGCCAGCATTGGCAGCAGGAACTCGGCCTCGGCCAGTGTCGACACGATGAGATTGACAGGCCTGTTGGCATCAGTGCCAACTTGGAGCTGCGTGAGCTCGACAGTCTACTAAAGGCGTCAGTTCTCGAGTTCGCGTCTCGGAGTGAGATGAAGCTTGCCGACCTTGTGCGTCTTGACGTGGGCCCGCCACCCCAGGTTCAGCCTCTGGCACGCCTGGAGCATTCGCGCGCAGTTGCGCCGCGCAGCGGCAACGTTGATGACGGCCGCCGGCGTCGGAACATCGCGAATCGACTTGCCGACGTAGGCTGCCGCCAGCGCGTCCTTGGGAGACGTTGGGTAGAAGTCGGTAGAGGACATTTTGCTCACTCAATGCCCCGGGGCGAGTTGGGGTGCAGGTGCTCAGGTGTCCGTGCGGGGGAGGGGTCGGTAAGCTGCTTGAGCTGGTGTTGAGGCACGGTCACGATGGTTGTCAGCGCCCTCGAGGTCAGGGTCTTGGAGTTGCGCGACTTGTTTCTGAGGGCTTAACCGAAAGCTTCTAGAAATCAACCGAGCGGCATCGGCGCGTCGTCGCGTTTGGCGATGGCGCCTCTGCGAAGCTCTGCGTCAGTTTCCCCACAAGTCGGCGAAAGCTCCTCGGGATATCCGATGTAGGCCCCTTGTGGGGGTCATGCATGCATCTCCGCAGCTAGCGACCGACCATAACCGCGACTCCAGGTTGCTTGGCGCCGAGGTCCAACACCAATTTTAGCCACTGCGGGATGGTACCTCAGGTAGAGATCGATGCAAGGATCTACGTCACTTCTGCACGAATACGGAGGTACAATTAACTTCAATACTCGTGTAAACGCTATAGGCAGGGCCACGAGACTCGCGACCGAAGCCCTACTTCGGGAACTATCCCCTGCTGAAGTAAATGGTGCTCCTTTTCCCCATCGTCGGCTAATTCCTTCGCCGAGGCCCACCCTCGGCCCAGCCACTGACCAGCGAGATCGCCATGCATGATCGAGCCCATGCTGAAAGAATTTCGGCTGCACCGATGCGCTCGATTCGAGCCTGGGGTCGAGGAACACTGGATCTGGTAGATTCGCACCCGAAAATGCCCAGCTCGTCACATTACGAGTCTCCAAAGTCACATAACCAGAGATCAAGAGGCATCAGCATGGTCTCATGTACAACTCATTGATTTGAGAGCTATTATTAGCTGATATAAGTGGCTATAATGCTAGCATTTACGCACAGCTTTATCCAGAGGATAAAACCCATTGCTACGGCAAGCCTCAGGTTCATCTCATTTGAAACAAGGATTCACGAAGCAAGCTGTAAGGCAATAACAGAAATGGTTTGGAAGGAAGAGGGCGTCACCATGTCCGCATCGGTGTACCTAAGCTATGAAGCACTACGAGTGGCCAGCGTGACGCTCGCCCAAGCGAACAATACGAAACGATCAGCCACCCTCTGCTCGCCCTAACCCCAATGAGCCCAATCGTGAGCCTCGAATACTCTCTAAAGCCACTGCAATGGGGCTCGCAGCCTCGACCTGTCGGCAACATTGTCCGTATCCTCTCCGCATCCCCGCGCGAAGCGAAGCATGCAGTGAGGAAAAGTGGTGGCCAAAGCCACCGGGTCACAGCATCAAGACAATTGAGAAAAGGTCTTGCTGCGTGGGAGGCTGGTCTCGCAAGTGAGGGGCACGGCGTGCATGTTCATCCTGGAGAGAGCAGGTGCCCTGCGAGAAAGGTCAGTAAGGCTCGCCTGTGAGTCTCAAATCACCCATCAAGGCCGTCACTGCGAGCGTTAGCAGTCCGAGACAAATTGGGGAACTCGATCGATATTCTTTGGCTGCTTGGCCACATAATGGTCCGCCGCCCGCCCGGAGACGGTGCTGCAGACAAATGGCCTTGCCATCACAGCAATCGGTGTGCCAGTCGTGACATCGTTACAATACATGCGCAACTCTAGTCGCCTCTTCGCCATCTAGCCCATTCCCTAATCGGTGTTCCGGTCCTCTACGCAACGCCGTAGCGGTGTGCCTAACGCCTGCTGTGGTATATCTTATTCAAATGCCAAAGTCGCTGTACGATGCTGATGGTGCTGCACTCAGTCCGAGCAAGGTCCGAGGGTCTGCTCGTGGACGTGCTTAAGGTATGCGCGCTGCATCCGGAAGGATGAGTAGTCGCCCTTGAGGATCTCGTCAAGGATGCCGCCCTTGTCGGGGTGCTTCGCAACGTCGTTCATTCTGTCACGCAGCGTGAGGTAGGCGTCGTGAAACCGTGCCAGGATCGCCGGGGTATTCGATGAGCCACCTGAAATGTCATTCGACGGGTTGTTTGGATCAATAATGGAGAGACGGCCCATGTTCTTGTAGCCGAAGGTCTCGACCTCGGACTGAGTGGCCCGTCAGCTTACAATCATGTCCAGCGAACGCAATCGAGCCGAAGCAAACTTACCTTGCGAATGTACCCCACGGGACGCTTCAGAGAGATGGCATTCGTCTGATATTGGAAATGGCGGCCGTAGAGCTCAAAAAAATCAAGCAGAAGCTCGCCAAGATGATGCTCGGCCTTCATGCTGCGGCTTTGCACTTGTGGCATGACCTGCAGCATGCTCACCACGAGGCAGATGACGGAGAAGCCGCCGATGCCTCCGTTGACGGGCTCGTTGAGGCCACGCATCAGGAGGAAATGCTTAACCACGGTGACGAGGATTGGCATGACCGGGTATTGGGTCTTCCACACCAGAAAGGTGTCGACGGCGCCCACGCCACCAAGGTTTTCGAAGGACACATCCACCTTCAACCCTGTGAGTCGATCGACGTACTTGACGAGCGGTATGCGAGCGTGAGCGATGACTTCGATGGAATCACTTGCCGCAACACCCTGAGCATTCAGAAATTTCTGGAACTTATACAGCCAGCTCTTCGCGCTGAGGTATGTTGGCGGTCCTCCCTTCATGAAGCTGGCGGAGCAAACGACCAGGTCCATGTCTGCCGTGGGGAGGTAGAGACCAGACATGAAGGATCCAAAGGGGTGAACCTGCGCGGAGGCAAAGTTGCGCCCGTCGCGTCTCATGGCCTTCCTCAAAGTCTCTACAAGGTTGTCCCGAATACGTTGCTCGAAGTCTCTGGGTCGCACAAATTCGTAGAAGTCGATAATCTCCTTGTGCAATCTTGAAGACAAAGTCAGATAAACCGTTCTAAACAGATGGAGAGCAACAACGCTAAAGAAGGCGAGCAAGGGTGGCACTAGAAGCGAAAGCGAGAGGGGTAGCCTACCGGAGAGACATGTTCAGTTCAGAGGAGTGATCGGTCGCGCTCCATGGGCAGGGGTCCTCGTTCTTTTTGGGCTGCCAGTTTGACAAGAGCAAACCCTTGGATGGTTTCATGGTGAGCTTCTTCAGCTGGCCATAGTCGGGTGGCTTGATGACGTCGTCGGCGGTGCGCTTGCGCGAGCCGAGCGGACCGGAGAGATCCTGTGCTTCACGTTCGTTTTTCCTGGTTGCGGCAGCAGCGGGGATCTTTGTTGCCTCGACTGGCAGGCGATCGGGCAGGCGATCAGCACGCGGGCCTGGGGGAGGGCGGGGTGGAAGACCAGCTGGCGGCGGTGGAAGGCCTGCTGGCGGTGGTGGAAGGTCTACTGGCGGCGGTGGCGGCGGTGGCGGAGAGGCTTCCTCCTCCTCGTCGCTGGTCATGTCAAACGAGATGAAGTCCTCGGCCTCGGGGGGAGCATCGGTGTTCGGCTTGGTCTCTTCCACGCGTGCCTTGCGGATGAGCTTGACCATGTCCTTCTTCTTGCGCGTGGTCTCGTCGGGGCAGGGGAGCGCCGTGTACGGATCAGGGTTGGACCACTTGGGCACCGCGTCGGCCGAGTCACTATTTCCATCCGTGCGGGCGCGCTTGCGGGCCGGTTTCTCTAGCTCAGGCTCCGACGACTGCGACGAGATGTCCATGTCGACCTCGTCGTCGTCGGACAGCTCATCAAGGTTGCGATACTTGGCGCCGGCCGTCGCATCGTGAAGACGCTCCTCGGGCAGCGCGGACGTCTGGCCAGAGATGAGAGCCCGTTCAGACGGATGGGGCGGCGGCTGCCATCGAGGACGGTTGGGGTTGCGGCCGCGCGCGTGGTTGTGCCCACGACGTCCGCCGCGGCCCCCGCCTCTGTCGGGCCGGTTGAAGGGCGTAAAGCTGCTGGGAGCAATGCCCGACGGCTTGTCGACGCGAAAGGTGAAGTCACCCTGCGGCGGATAGGGCTGGGCTTTTTCAGGCGCACGGTAGCGATCAGGCGCACGGTACGGATCAGAGGCACGGTACGGGTCGGGACCACGGTAGTAGTCAGAGTCGTGGTGACGGGGGCCGCGGTTGCGTCGGTCGTCGCCAGGGCGCCAGCTGTCGTAGCTGGGTGATGGCGGCCGATACCTGCCGCGGTCGCGATCATCGCTCCGCCACGCTGAGGAGTCGTTGCGCGACATGGTGAGGCAATGTCGTGGTCGCGACGTGGTGCGTGCGATGTGGAAACGCGAAGTCGTGCTAATTAAGAGAAAGCCCCGTCTCGACTTTTCGCAGTGGCAGGGCCTGACGCCATGCGCCTCGGCGAATCGTCCGTCCGGCAGCCGGGGGGTCGCTGAGTCAGCCGCCGGCGCTGGAGAATCGGCGTGTCGGCCGTCGCCGACGTCTGAGCCGTGCGCGACTCACGAGAGTCAGCGGGCTGCTGTCCCGTCCCGACAGCTTGGGTCTGCGTGGGCCTCATCGTACCGACAGCCTGGACCAGCTCCAGATTGGTCGTCGCCTCGTTGATGTGCGGCCGCGCATCGTGCCGACGCCAGGCTCACTCGCTTGGTTGTCACGCATTTCGCAGACACGCTGTGGCTTCCCAGTTGCGCCTTGCGTTTAGGGAACGCGCACCCCAAGACGCGGCCTTGCTCACGCTCACACCATCACCGATGACACCGTATTTTCAAATGCCACGACCAGGATCCGCTCGTATTTGCCAGCCTGGCTTTAAACACAGCGCTCATGCGCACAGAATACAAGATACAGGTCTCGGCCTCAAAGCCGTTCTATGCCAACCTTCTCCGTGCCCAGATCAGCCCAAGCTGTCTATAATGGCCTTCCAGTCCTGGCGGCCTGCCCACTCCTCCCACGAAGTCATCGGGCAGTGTATCCCAGCCTGCTCAGGTCAGCATCCTGGAGTTTGGCTTTTCATTGAACTGATTTCCTCACCTTTCTTATGTCGTCAGCCGTCAATAATTTCATGCCCCCGTCATAGCCGGGGTCGGAGCTGTACGCGAACATGTGCGACACTTCGATGCCAGCCTCGGTATCTGACGTCGCAGCAATCATCTGCTCTGCGGTGACTTCTCTGTAGCTCACGGAGTAGCCCGATACTCTACCCCATGTCGCCATCCAGTCAGTCCAGCTGCACACCGTGCCGGCAGCCATGTACGCCTTTCCGGGACGCATCTGGTGAACGGCGTAGACAAAATTGCCCATGTCGCCGACTGGGTCGAGGTGAGGAATCGGTTGATCCGGGGGGGTAGGAAACGTCATCTCGATGCTGCCGTCCAGTTTCTATTCGCTTCTCAGCTGATGGATTCACAGAGGGTGCTGCTTTCTGTGTCTTGCTCAAATCACCCAGTCGACTGTGCTTCGAGCACAATGCTTACCTTTCCAAAGTATGAATTTGGGAGGATATTGTAGCTCGTATAAAAGAACCCAGTGTGGATGCACGACATCTTCGCTGCAAGCTCTGGGTGCTTTCCCTCGACGTAAGTTGGGAAGATGTCGGCCTTTGCGTCGAAATGATAGAGCTCCTTGTACCTGCCGCCGCTACACTTCTCGGCATTGCTCAAGGTCGACACCAGGAAGCCATTGGCATCGAGCGAGGCGACAGTGGTGGCGGCGGCGTCGGCAATGTTTTTGCCCTGCTGGCGCTCAACATCGCCAGCAAACTGGCGGCAAGAAATGCCCATGGCCTTTGCTGCCTCTCGGCAGTCTGGGCGGAAGAAGGGCTCCCAGTAGTTCGTGACGCTGAATATTACATTGGCGCCGGCGAAGGCCGACTCGAGACTCGAAACGTCTCCAAGGTCTGCCCCGACGAGCTCCGCGCCCAGGTCGGCGAGTTTGGTGGCCGATGGCGAGGAGGTGTCCCGGGTGATGGCGCGGACGCGAAAGCCGGCCTTGAGGAAGCGCCGGGCGACGGAACCGCCTTGGTTGCCCGTCGCCCCGATGATGCACGCCAGTTTGCCGTTGTCCCTCGTCATGTTGGCAGATTGATTCGAGCGAGTGTTGGCCGCCCGTCTGGTACAGAGTTGCCACGCCTTCCGAGTCCGGCGCCTGCTTCTCCCCTTGCTGGACTGGCGGCGACTCTGCCAGCTCTTTCTAGGCCAGGCTGGTGGAAGCGGGCGGGCGTTCTTCGAGCGCTCAGCTGCTTATTGCCCTGCCTTTATTACCGAGTCCCAAGTATGCTGGCAGGAATGCCAATGGTGGCAAGGCAGGGCGGTCAGCTGCTGTGTGGCTCGGCAGCAGAATCAAGATTGCCGGGCCATCCAGCAAGCAATAACGTACTACTCCGTACCTAGGGCTTTACTCGTACACATGGGCTTGTCCGCCCAAGGGTTGATTACAAACATCTTGTACATTTATGCCGCGCAGATTGTTGCACACAGCTTGCCCGAGGTGCATGCCACCCATGTTTGTGGTTCGAAGCCAGGCCAGGCTCGGCGTCCCAGTAGTCCGGAATCCCAGCTTTGACCCACGGCCAAAAGCGCGAGTAGTTGTACGAGCAGACGTCGGGGAAGGGGCTGGTGCTGGCCTCCAATGCTGGTGCCAATGCCCATCTTGAACCTGATTGAGGCAACTCGAGACAGTCCGCAGCCCTACGTACGGGACTGCCGCCCAGTCTGTAAGTGGATGACCAGCAAGTGTTAGTATCAGCCGTCCGTCCTGCAGTGCGGCCAGGCCGACGGCTTGCTGGCACGACGCCGTCGAGCGAGTAATTACAAGTACTCCGTACTCGGCCCAGCTCAACGGCCAGCAGCCATGTGTGTGCGACAACAGCCGAGTCTACGAGCGTACGAGTACTCGTCTGTACGAAAGCTTGCAAGGGAACGTTAGGTAGCAAGGACAGGGATGCTACAACACCCATGTCGTCGAGCGACATTGGCCGATTTTGCGCGGGCGCCCCGTCGTTCCATCGCGATTCCACTCCCTCCCACCGCGGATACGGGCAGCAGCAGCTTGTCCAACGACACGGGGGGTTCCACAGGATCAAACTTTCCTTCGCCGTTGCTTTTACGTCATCCAATCCTGCCACTGGCTCGACTGCCAGAGGGCCGGCCAAGGGATGCGACTACAACGCATGTACCGGCCAAGGGATGTGTCTGCCGACCAAGGGATGCGCGCAGAACCCTCTGCCTGGACGAAGTGAGACAAATGGAACTCACACCGGACACCTCGGCGAACCACCCCGGAGCCCCGGCGCAACGAAGCGTGGCGGCAGGCAACGTGGAAACGGTTTAGGTTCTGCGCCCCGAGCATGCGTCGACCATTGAGGGCCACGGGTGTTCCATACGGAATACGGGTGACCAACTTTAATGGGTCATGGCTGGGCGCCTCCGTCGGGTGGCATGAAAGGGTCGCTGGAAATCGCCTCATCACATTGACGTATAGCATGAGCATATTTCGGCCGTCGACAGAAGGGCAGATCCAGCAAGGACCCCGGCCGAGTTCGCATCCGTCAGTGGCTTGGCTACCCGCCGCTGGTGTCTGCGGTCCGCGTCCCACTAGATTGATTGATACCCGTCCGCCTCGGCGGCGCTCGTTGGGCTTCCCTCCCTCCCGTCGCATCTTCAACTCTGCTACTAGTACAGTCCCTCGAGCCATGAACGCGGCTGCAACGCGAGACAGCTGAACATGTCTGCTCCGAAACCTGACGGCGCGGGGGCCGAGTCGACGGCACCGGATGCAGTCCCGTCCGTGCCGGCAGCCAACGGCCCGTCCGCAGAAGCTAGTCGGCGCTCGGCCGTCACCATCGACCAGCTGCTGAACCCGGCCGCCGCGGCACCTGCCGACCAGCCCGTACCGCTCCAGGTCGATGTGAGTATCTTCTCTTTTTTTTTGCCTCAAATCTCGAGACATTGTGCTCATCAGCTGCCGTGCCGCAGACGGAAGCATACGACGACGACGGGGACGACGGCGATTCGGCTCTCGGCTCCGACCGGGACACAGCCTTCACCGGCTCCGTCACGTCGTCGATATACGACTACCAGTACGAGAACGGCCGTCGCTACCATGCGTACCGCGAGGGCCAGTACGTGCTGCCCAACGACAGCCAGGAGCAGGAGCGGCTCGACCTGCAGCATCACATCTGGCGACTCCTGCTCGGCGGCCACCTGTACCTGGCGCCGCTGCCGTCGCCCGAGTCGAAGCCCAGCCTGCGGATCCTCGACCTTGGCACCGGCACCGGCATCTGGGCCATCGACATGGCAGACGAGTTTCCGTCGGCCGAAGTCGCGGGCGTCGACCTATCGCCGATCCAGCCCGAGTGGGTGCCTAACAACTGCCGCTTCCACGTTGACGACTACGAGGACCAGTGGACGTACCGCGAGGACGAGAAGTTCGACTACATCCACGGGCGGGCGCTGAGCGGGACGTCGGCGAACTGGGCGCGCTTCTACCAGCAGGTCAAGGAGAACCTGGTGCCCGGCGGGCTGGTCGAGATGCAAGAGTACGACGCGTGGATCTTCAGCGACGACGACAGCTACGACCGCGCGCCGTGGACGAAGGAGTGGGTCAATAAGCTCGACGGCGCGAGCAAGATGTACGGCAAGCAGATCAACGTGGCCAAGCACCACAAGCAATGGATGATTGACGCGGGCTTCGAGGACGTGCAGGAGGTGGTCAAGAGGGTAAGTCTTGGCGTTGTCTTCGGGGCCACATTGCATTACGCGAGTTGAGGTTGGTTTTGTTGACAACAGTCCCCGGCAGATACCCATCGGCCCGTGGGCCAAAGACCCTGCCCTCAAGGAGCTTGGCAGGTTCGAGCTTATCCACATGCAAATGTCGGTGGACTCGCACACGCCAGCGCTGTTTACGCGGGTCCTGAACTACTCGTCGGACCAAGCAAAGGTGCTGATGGAGGGCGTCAAGCGCGAGTTCCGGAACAGAGACCTGCGATTAATCACGAGCTACCGCTTCATAACCGGGCGGAGACCAGCAGGCGTTAATAGTTGATTGGCTCTCAGATTCGTGCATTCGGCGTGCAGTTCCCTACATGTCTGCTCCAAGGGACCTTGCGGGGCCGCAGTCGCATGTAGTCGTAGGGAACCGGCGATGCAGCGACGTTGGCCTTGGAAGGACTTGGCTATATAATTATTTTAAGCCTCGCGAAAAGGCACATTCAGACTCGGTGACTGAGCTGTGCGACTCTTTGCAAGAATCCCCCCCCCTTTTTTTAAATCACTGCGCACGTACTTATGACGGCGGGTGGGCGGGCGAGCAGCTGTTACCACAGCCGACCAGGCCAAGGCCCCACCAACGGAAAGGCTGAAGTGTGAACCCAGCCGAAACTCATGCTCATCCAACGCCCCATCACCCTCACCACTCCCAGCGCGCATCCCATAATTCCCCTCATAATTCTGTGCCAAGCTTCATGAACCGAGAGCTTCATCAGTGACACGGCAGCAGTCCCGCCCCTTGCGGACTCGCGCCACCGCCTCTATTCTTGCGCACTCCATTCCTGGCCGTCCCTCCAGATGAGTCAAAACGTCAACGGCGGCGGCAAGCGCGCTGCCGAGGTGAGCGAGGCCATGTTGGGCATGCCCGGCTACGCCGACGACTCCATGCTCTTCGTCGTGCGATACGGCGAAAAGGCCAAGGTAAGGCGAGCTCTGCCAGGCATTTCGCCACGCGCATTCACGCTGCATCTACCGTCGCTCGCCAGAGCATCCATCGTTGCCCACGTCAGCGCGAGGGACGAACCAATCCTGACAAGCTCGCTAGAACACCCTGCGCCAGTGCGACTGGGACGAATTCCAACGCACCCTCGACCAGATAACGAGCCTCTGGATGAAGTCCGGCGGCGGCGGGCACACTCCGGAGCCCGGCTCGGCTGACGAGCGGTACGCCAGGTCGGCCGAGCTGCGGGCGCACGCGCTTGACATCCTCAAAGACTTCCCCGACCTGGTCCGCGACTATGATCGCTTCGTCGCAGCCTGCCAGGCAACCACGGCGGCGGTGCGGCGCTCCGGACCCAAGAAATAAATAAGGTCCGACAGCATGCGCACGGCGTTGCGGCGCCGTCACACATCTTCTCCAAGCTTTGTCTTTTTATTCTGTCACGAGTGCGAGAGGGTTTTGCAGAGAATACTGTATTGGCTATACATCCATAGCTCGGCAATTACTCCTTGCTTTTTTGTTACTGAGTACGAGCCGTCCCATTATTACAGGCTCGTCATGAGCCTCGATACCGAACCGAATATTCCAAACCGTCGAAACTCCATTACCGGGTGTCCTAGCCGTGATTCAACTCCGTTGGTAGCGATAAGTGTGGCCGATGGGCTTGTGCCTAGAGCAGCATGGCAGTCAAGCCGACGGCAATACCCAATCCAACCCAACTGTTCTGCAAAAACACGGCCCCGGCGGCCGTCGCCGGTACCGTAGGCGTGGCTCCAGGGGCGCCGGGGACTCCGGGGGTGCTCTGCCCTGGCTGGCCTGGCTGGCCCGGCTGGCCCGGCTGGCTCTGGCCCGGCTGGCCGGGCTGCCCCGGGACCGCGCCGGGAACGCTGGTCTGTCCCGGGACCCCGCCGGGAACGCTGGTGGACTGCCCCGGGACCCCGCCGGGAATGCTGGTGGGCGTCGGCGGCACGTTGGTGGGGCCCCTGGAGGTGGCCGTGGCGTTGGCCGACTGCACCGCGGATCCGGACACGGACGTGGGCACCACCACGCCGGTGTTGTTGCTGACGCTGACGGATGCGTTGGCCGGCTTGCTCGTCAGCGGGACCACGACGGTCGAGGTCGAGTTTGTCCGCTCCGCAGAGGTGACGTTGGCGGGGGCCGCAGTGGGCAGCGAGACGGATGACGAATTGGTCACCGTGACGGTGTTCTGGGCGAGCACGGGGGCTGCCAGGAGCACAGCGAGCATCGCGGCGACGCGCATTTTGAGATTTTGGGGGGAGGTGTGAGCGATTGAGTGCGTGTAGGCTTGTCCTGAGTCTTAACGAGCGTCTCTCGGGCAAAACGGTCGCAACGATGGATTGATATAAGTACGATGTAAGGTGCAAGAGTCTAAGTCAAAACTTCCTGCGCGGAAGTACGGGAAGCTTCCTTTATACCAACGCAAACGCCTCACACCGAGGAGCCTCCAGCGTCATCACTAGCCGTCATCACTATGAGGTTGGCGAGCTGCGGCAGCCTCGAGCGTTGCGGCTGGCCGGGCGTCCCCACCACCAAGCGCAACGGTACTCTCCATGCCGTCCGCGCCGGCAGCACTTGGCGGCCGCCACCGAGGCTGTGATGCCGTAGTTGGTGCGTCGGCGTCAGCTCAGAGGCTGGGCTCTGCACCGTGTTAAGCTGGAAGGTAGATGCCACCTGTCCGGAATAGTCAACGCGGCGAGATGATCTACCCGATATGTCCTCTAGGGGTCCCGCGCGGGCGGCGTTGAAGGTTTTGGAAACTGGGGCACTGGACCCCCATCACCATCTCGTCATGGGCGCAGAGTCGCGAATTGGGACCCTGCCAACCTGCCATACAGCGCCGCCCGTGGGTAGAATTTTCCGCGAGCCACCGAATTAAATTCCTTCAACCTGCCAGCCGCTGCTGGCGGGCCGCTTGACGGATCTCGCGGCCGGCGCCAAGATCAGGGTGCAGGGCCGCCGATTGCGCGTTGCCAATTGCGTGCGTCATGGCCCGCGCAAGTCGAGCAACGCTCAGAGGCCGTCTCGTGGGGATCAAGATTTCTCACGACAGCCACACGCCGCGGTCTAGCGGCACACCTCACAATTGGAAGCTTTCTGCGTTGCTTCTGCGTAGTGTCGAGTGTACCCATAGGGGCTGTTGGGGTGGGAGGACCCTGCGGGGTGTTGGGGGATAGTACGTCACCACTACGAGTACTCCGTACTCGTCCACGCTCTGTCCTATTTTCGGACCAAGCTGACCGTTTGTGTGCGGTGCGACGACGCTGCGGGCGTAGCTATCCCGAAGCTCTGCTCGTCGTCGATGGCTGTGTGAGATCCAAGGTGGTTTTGGCCTCTCCGTTCTCGGACCAGTCGTGCCGAAACGCACTCCGTACGCTACTTGGCAGATTCCGTCTTTACCGTTGGTCGTGTCTCATGCTCCAGCGGTCCAATGGTTGAAGGTTAGTTGACGGGTGATGCTCAGCTGGCCGACTCCGCCCAGCCCCGAGGGTATCGCGGCTGCCACGCCGCATGAAAGGACGCGCAATTCCCAGCGCCGCGACTGCGAGGCCCTCTCAGCATGGTGTTTCTTTGCTCATCCTCGAATGCACCAAGACCTCCTTGGGCGAGTGCCGCCCTTGGCTTGCCGGACGGCCTACGAAACAAGGTACTGATCGTACCCCGGCGGCGAAGGCTGGCCTCACTCATTCTGCGCGGTGCCTCTTCAGAGCAGGTCCTCAACAGCGACCGAGATGACTGCAGGACTAAGAATATTCACAGTACGTGGTGGGGGAAAAAGGATCCTGTGCCCAATGCTATTTTCAATGCCCTGCTGTAACTAGTACGTGCCAGCCTGCCAGGACTTGAGCAACCGCCCAGTCGAAGGACAAGTCAGTACACAGCGGGTGGTGCCTCACGATCCAGGCACCCACCCATCGGGAGCCTCTCCGGTTTGCTGAGCTCGCGTTGGACCACGCACTGCACAAGCCACACAGGCGCCAGCTGAGCTGTCCACTCCGCCAGCAGCTATTATCGCGACGTCCAGGACCATCGCCCGCCAACGCACTCCCACGTCGAGCCCTCGACGCCGCCTCTCCCTTCCTCCTCCCCCTTTCTTCATCACAGCGCACCGCCGCCACCATGTCCAACTTCTACGGCGCGCAGTCCAACAACCCTCCCTCGTACGGTGCCCCGCCGCCCGGGGCCGGCGCCGCGGCCCAGAACCTTCAATTCTACCCGTCGTCATACTCCCCTGCCGTCTCGGGCGCCGCGACGCCCCATCAGGCCGCCTACGGGTACGGCGGCGGCGCTGGCGGTGCGGGCGGTGCCTCTGGCAGCTTCGGCACGGGTGCGCAGTCGGGCTTTTCGTCCGCTGGCTTCGGCGCCGCCGGCGTCTCGGGTCGCATGGGCGAGCAGGGCGGCCTGCGGACAGGCTGGCTGGCGGCCTTTTCCACAGAGGGCTATGACGGTGAACCGCCGCTGTTGGAGGAGTTGGGCGTCAACTTTGGACACATCCAGATGAAGGTCTGCGTGCCCCGTTTCTGCGCGCTCGAGGACCCAGGTAGCTGACTTGCTCTGCAGACGCTTGCGGTTCTCAACCCTTTCAAGCACATCGACCAGCACTTGATGGACGACTCGGACCTCGCTGGCCCCATTCTCTTCTTCCTCCTCTTCGGGACCTTCCTGCTCTTCTCCGGCAAGGTCCACTTTGGCTACATCTACGGCCTGGCCCTCCTCGGCTCGACCTCCCTACACATGATCCTCTCCCTCATGTCGCCGTCCGAGCCACAGGCCTCGCAGGACTTCCACCCGCAATACAACGATCCGTCGTCGCAGTCGCAGCAACAGCAGGGTGGTCACTTCTCCGCGACGCTCACCTTCCCGCGTTCCGCCTCGGTCCTCGGATACTGCCTGCTGCCCCTGGTGGCGACGAGCCTGTTTGGCATCGCCGTCCCCATGGACACGACCCTGGGCATCATTCTGACGAGCGCAGCCATCGTCTGGTGCACCTACAGCGCCAGCGGCATGTTCTGCGCCGTCGGCCGGATGAAGGGCATGAGGGGCTTGGTGGCATACCCTCTGGCGCTCTTCTACGTCGGGTTCGGCATTATGGGCATCTTCAGCAGCAGGGGGAGCGGCTCGCTGGCGAATGCGGCGGCCAGGGTGAACGCCTGAAGCGGACGCGTCGTCAATTTTGGAAGGCACTACAATAAGACTGATGGCGATGGTGCGCCTCGGTCGCGTTTCGATCCGAGAGCACGGAGCGGGTCATGTGAATCATTTAGGACATTCGGGCTGGCTCTTTCAGAGAGTAGAAAGAGGAGCAGTCCGCAGCATATCACCAAGGTCAGGACGGCGTGCCTCCTTGGGTCATGGCCGGGAATGTACATTTCACGCTTGGGCATGATCACCATTACCTACGATAGCGTCTTGCGAACCACACGGGAACTTGAGTCTTTAGAGCAATCGTGAACAGTGCTGAGATAGGATTCGCAGTATTCAACAAGAAATAATATTTGATGCAACATGAAGTCCACCATACAATTGCGTCCCCCTGTACCAAAGCTTGATCCCCTTCATCCTCACGCCGTCTTACTGCTTCTCTTCCGCAGTCGTATCACTTCACAAGATGTAATTATAATGATGAGTAGTCACTTCCCGGCCCGGCAAGGCGCGCCTGGTGGGACCCACGCACGCGCAGTCGCTTGCTCCACGGAATTCGTAATGCAGCATCAAGCACATTGCCGCATACCCTACTGGCCCTTCCACCATCCTTAAGCGCCGTTGACTCCGTTGGTCTTGAGCGTGTCTTCAGGCATGCCCACGAGAATTGAGAACTGTCCGCCAGCTTCGGCGGCGACGATTTGCTTGCCACGAATGGCTGTATTGTCGACCAGAGTGGGAGTGTGGATATCCTCGATGGTGCCTTGGCCAGTCTGGTAGTTGGCCGAGAAGCCCCAAGAGTAAACCTTGCCGTCGGAGGAGACAGCAAAACTGTTGTCGCTTCCGGCAGCAACAGACGAGATATTCGAGATCCCTGGCAATGTGTTAACTCTTCGCTCGAGAGGCATGAGCAAGGCGGAGATCTATACGTACCTCCCAGCACGGTAGGCTTAACCAGGATGCGAGGGTTGTTGCGCTCGTCAAAGATGACGTTGTCCTTGTCGACGTTGTCGAGCTCAATCCCGACCTGGTAGCCATCGACGCGGCCCCAAGTGAGGAGCTCACCCTTGTCTGAGCATGCCAGGGAGTGGTGGACGCCACCATCAATGTCGGTGACGTTGTAGTCCTCCAGATCAGTGACTTTTATCGGCTTGAGAATGACCGCGTCGTCTTCGCCAGCTCCCTCGCTCGCAATCTCGCCAAAGTTGTTCAGGCCCCACCCCCAGACGCGGCCGTCCTTGTCTAGGGCGAAGCTGTGATAGGAGCCGCAAGCAATCTTGACGATCTTACCCCGAGGCAAGCCCACGCCCTGGGGCACGAGGGAGGACATCTTGTTGCGCTCAATGATTCGTCGGCCGAGCTGGTTCTGCTGGCCGCAGCCCCAGGCGACGACGTTGCCTTTGTGATCAAGGGCCAGGATGTGGTTAGATCCAGCGGCCAGAGTCTTGATGTTCTTAAGCGATGGCAGAAGCATCGGGGTCGGCTGGACCGAGATGCTCTCTGTGAAGCCCAGGATACCGTCACTGGAGCGGAAGGTACCCCACCCATACACGCGTCCGTCCTCGGTGAGGGCAAAGCTCGCGCTGTCGCTGGCAACGACCTGAACAAACTTTGTGCCTGGTGTAAACGCATCGCCAGACACAGGCGCCGGAGTGCTTTCGTTGGGGTTGATGCCAGTGTCGTCCTCATCTTCAGAGTCGGAGTCGTTTTCTCCGTCCATGTCGCGAAGGCCGCCCTCCCAGGTCGTGTCTCGGCCGAGCGCTCCTTGGTCATTGACGCCCCATGTAAGGATCTTGTGGTCGCGGGTCAGGGCAATGGCGTGCATGCCACCACAAGCAAGCTGCACGACGCCAACTGACTTGGCAGACAGGTTGTTATTGAGTCGGGGGCGCTTCACGTCGATGGGCTTCTTGTTGTCGACACGCTTGCTGCCCAGGCCCAGCTCGCCGGAGGTGCCTTCGCCGAAAACATAGATGTCCAGCGCTTGCGTGGGAGTCTCGTTTATCTTCTTTCCGATCTCAACGTGGATGCTCTTTTTCGCCCTTGGCTTTGCGGGCGCGGCCGCCGTCTTGGTCTTCTTGGTTTTGCGCTCGACCTCGGGCTCGGGCTCGGAGGCGGCCTCGTCGTCGGCCTTGCGCTTCCTGGACGCGACCCCATTGCTCAGCGGCTTCGCATCAGGCTTTGCGGCCGTCGTGGCAGTAGCCTTCTTGGTCGTAGGGTTCTTGGTGGCCGTAGCCTTTGCTCGTGGGGCCATGGTTGCAGGCGTATGGCGAGAGGAGCGCAGGCGGCGAGGCTTGGTGTATGATGCTTCGTGGGAGAAGAGCTCGCGTCTCAAGGGCAAGCTGGGTCTCTATGCGTGCTGAGCGCGCAAATGCAATGTGTTGCGATGCTCCGATGGATGGGGATGCGAAGATGCGAAGGCGAAAACCGGACAGGGCGCGACGAGGCAGGCTGTAGATTTTTAGCTGCGATCGACGCACAGGGTCAGGAGAGCAGCTGGGGTGCCTGGCCGTCCGTTCCTGAGCTCGGTGGCAGGGGTGCTGCCTGACCGCCTGCGCTAGCGTGCTCTTTGTCCGGCAGTAATCTCCAGCCCCCCAATGGATTGCTGCGAACGAGTCCGCGTCGTGCAGCCTGCAGGCGGTGAAGAGGCGCAGTAACACCGGTGCACGAGTATTTATCAGCAGGGCAAGCACAGCGCAATCGGGCGATGATGGTTCGGTAAAGTGGTACAGTAAGGTAGCGGAGGCCTCTGTTAACGCGAGCTCACAACCTGACTGTACGCTGCATCACAGGCAACGATCGCGCCGGGAGAGCCAGACCGACTAAGCCATGTCACCAGCCTGATGATTCGCAAGGGCCGCTCCGTGCCCAATGCTACCTTCCCCTTTGAAGCCGAGTTTCAGTGGTTCACCTCCGGCTCGCGAGTCCGCTTTGTCGACGCACGCACCCGCTCGTCCACAGTATTTGTCCGGCAGCTGTTCAGCAAACGAACGAAATGGATAAATGAAGTCTTGAATTTGGTATCTCTGTACTTGGACAGCCTGCCTCCCTGCAGACAAGATTCACACCGCACCCCAACCGAAACGCCGTCTCACGCCACTACCAGTGACCAAATGATGCACATGCAAACCGAATCCCATGCTCTTTCCGACCCAACCGTGACGTATCTATTTGCTGGTCGTGAAATCAATCTCGTTGGCGGGATTGAAACCGCCATCGCTCGCCTTCTCGCACGTGCAGCCGCCTAGACAGGGCGAGGTCAGAACAGGCACGCGCTGGGGGGGATGGGCCATGCGCTCCGCTACTTACCGGCAGGACGGGAGCCGCACTGGCACGTTGAGCCCGTCAGCTCCGTGTTCTCCGAGGAAGCTCGGTCACAGGTGCACTCGCCGGCCGGTCTGGCGCGGCACGAGCATCGGGGGCCCGAGACCTTGTTCTCGCTCCCGGCCTTGTCGCAAGTGCAGTGAAGAGCGGACTGCTTGCCGCAGGAGCAGGTTGCTTGCTGAGCTGAATGCCGACCCGTTAGAGGCTGACTGCTCGGAGGATCAAGAAGGGACTTACCACAGGCGCACTCGGTGTTGCCCTTGGCGCAGCAGGTGGAAGCCTTGATAGTCATGATGAATGCTGAAACTGTGGTAGACGGCGGCGTGGAGGAATTGGGACTAGGATGTCCAAGCGAAATGCAGATTGAATCGAGTGAGAATTGTCGTGATGATTCGCAAAGCCAGAAGAGACCGAGGACGAGTGACGTCTTTAATACTTGGAATCGATGGGCCGACGGATGGCAATGATGACCGGCCTATTCCGGAAAATACCAAGGTGCTGATTGGTGGAGAGTCGTTGGGGCGATTTCAGACCAATCAGAAGCCAGATATTTCCAAGCATGTTCGCCGCTGACATGACCATCATGCGAAGAGCCCAGTCATGCTTACTTGATCAGCAGAGGAAGCTTTTGTTGCGGGAACGCAACGGGTTTCCGTGTCGGATCTTTAAGGGCTTGCATTTTCTATTATGCGATCGCTAAAATGCGGGCGGCGGAGGCGTCATCACAGGTCTTAACGAACATTGGAGTACTCGTATGGGCTGCAGCCGCTTCGAGCGGCTTTTACTGGACGCTCACGAATCCAGGATGCTACCCTACACCGCCAAGAACCGCCAAGTCGTCGCAGGTGTGCTTGCCACAGCTCGTCTGGGCGGCAATGATGAGATGTTAAGACCGTTTCCGAGGCGGTTGGATCTCTCGCCTTGAATGCTGCCGGGTGAGCGCCGACAGCCGCGGGAAATCAACGCGCTTTGACTGCGGACATATCAATTCGACAATTACAAACTCCATCACGATCCTCTGGGGTCCTGATTGCGGACTATGCACAAGTACGAGTGCGGACAGAGGCGTTGACATGTGGAGCGCTAGTCGTCTCGGCAGTTTCCACGGCTCGTGCATTAGGTCCCCGATCCTCGGATTCTGGTGGCCCTGTACCGAAACAGCCACAAATGATTGATTTCAGCGGTCGGGAGTCCAGCTGCCGACTGGTGATGTCCCTGTGATCCCAGTGTTCTCACGACGGCGCCAGACTTGGCGCGCCTGCAGGAGTCACTGGAAACGCGCAAGCCACAGATGATTGAGGATAGCGTTCCTAAGTCCCACTTCTCCCTGGGGATCTCCTCAGTCGTGTAAGTTGTTGGACGGTGATTCGTCTTACCCATGATGAGAGAAAACCCAGGTATCATCATGTACTGGCTCGAGCGTAGATGCTGGCAGCAGTCAGCCTTGTGGACTGGATTAGGTAGGTGAAAGACGTGAAAGACGGAAGCAAGGGATCTGGCCAGCTCCCCAGAGGCTTTCGGGTGTGTGCGTCAGCACCGACAGCTGGAGGCCTTGGCCCGTCTGCGGGCAGCAACGCGGTATATCCTTTTTACAAAGAATCGCAAAGTATTCCAAATAGAGGACGCAATGGGCCTTTCCCCGGCTGGCCCTCTCCGGCCGCATTGATGGGAAGAAGTACTCGTAAGGTTTACAGAAAGGTACGGGGTGGCTTCGAGCGGCCCATTAGCATCCTATTTGCTCGTTCATCTGCCTTGCCATGGCTTCCCCGCGCTGGGCGGGAGCCGGTGGACGTCTTTGCGCCAGGGACCTGGCTTGCACTAGTCAGTTCGTGGCTTCCCTTCATCGGCGCCACTACCCCAGACCCCAGACCGACTGTCGCGACCGCCCCAGCTGCATCGCATCGCACTGCATCGCATCGCGCTGGGCTTGCTGCTTGTCATTCCTTGGCGTGGGCCTCTGGACCCGGGGGTTGCAAGACAGCGCAGCCGTCCCCATGGGGCGCGTCTGACGCCTTTCCTTGGTCTATATCAAGGGCGCTTCCGCGCCGTTGTCATCCATTCGGGACCCCCAGGTCTCAGATGAATTTGCCTTGCTTCACCAGCAGCGTAGCTTCAGGCTTCAACAGCAACAATGTCCGTGTCCAAGTCGGAGCAGCAGCCGTGCGAGGTGGAGTCGGTGCCTGCGGCGAAAGGCTGGGAGAAAAGCGACAATATTGACATTCAGGATGATTCCAACCTGCGTCATGCCGCCGAGCGCGGCCAGGCGGCGACCGACAAGTGAGTAGATCCCCCCTACACGACGACGGGTGGTTGGTGGCTGGATGGAGCACGACTCTACCATGGAGTGCCTGGCAGCAGCTGACGGAAGCATGCAGATATGGCCAGTCGCTCGTTCGATATGACCCTGTTGCCGAAAGACGGCTTCGACTGAAGATCGACCTTTTCATAGTTCCTACTGTGGCGCTGCTGTACCTATTCTGCTTCATTGATCGCGCCAATCTTGGTAAGGGACTTCCCATCCCGGCAGCAAGGGAGAATCTGAGGACGCACGCGACTGCGCCGAGCTGTAGACATCTAAAGAAGCCCCTACCTGATTCTCTTCCCTGTGCTCATGCTGACTACTGCAGGCAATGCCAAGATCGCGGGCTTGGATAAGGACCTTGGCATGCAAGGCTACGACTACAATGCCGTCATCTCCGTCTTCTACATCTCGTACATTCTGTTCGAGATCCCAGGAAACATTTTGTGCAAGTGGCTGGGCCCCGGCTGGTTTCTCCCGCTGTCGACGGTGCTATTCGGCATCGCGTCACTCGGCACGGCCTTTGTCAACACCGTCCCTCAAGCCATGGGGGTTCGTTTCCTCCTCGGCATTTTCGAGGCTGGCATGATGCCCGGCATCGCGTACTACCTGTCGCGCTGGTATCGCAGGGCCGAACTCGGCTTTCGTCTCTCTCTGTACATTGTCATGGCACCGCTGGCTGGGGCCTTCGGAGGCCTTCTCGCCTCGGCGATCCTTGGACTCGACCACTTCGGCGGACTCCGCTCATGGCGCATGATATTCGCCATAGAAGGCATCATTACCATTGGCCTGGGCATCATCGCGTTCGCTACCCTCACGGACAGACCCGCGACCGCGCGATGGTTGAGTGAGGAGGAGAAGGCCCTGGCAATTGCTCGCGTCAAGTCCGAGCGTATCGGGACCACCGCCGTCTTGGACAAGATGGACAAGACCAAGCTTCTCCGTGGCATCTTTAGCCCCATCACACTGAGCACCGGATTTGTCTTTCTCCTCAACAATATCACGGTTCAAGGTCTGGCCTTCTTCGCCCCGACGATTGTCAAAACCATTTTCGGTCACAAGACACTCGTCCAGCAACAGCTCTATACAGTCCCCCCGTACATTGTTGGCGCCTTCTTCACCGTCCTGCTGCCACTCATCAGCTGGCGCATAGACAAGCGCCAGATTTTCTTCATCATCTCTGCACCCCTGATCGTGGTAGGTTACGCCATGTTTCTGGGGTCGACGGATCCGATGGTTCGATACGGCGCGACGTTTCTGATTGCGTCGTCTGCTTTTGCCCTGGGCCCACTTACGAATGCGCAGGTGTCGGCAAATGTGGTCGGCGACACAGCTCGAAGTGCGGCCATCGGCTTCAATGTTATGATGGGCAATATCGGCGGGCTGATCAGCGGATGGTCCTTTTTGCCTTGGGATGCACCGAATTACCACATCGGCAACGGCTTGAACCTGGCTACGGCCAGTACAGTTTTCATCTTCAGCACCTTGGTGCTGCTGTGGATGAAGCGGGACAACAAGAAGCGCCTGGATCGCGACGTGGATGCCGAGCTCAGCGGGTTGACTCAGGAGGAGATTGAGGATCTGGACTGGAAGCACCCTGCATTCCAGTGGAAGCCTTGAACATGGCAATGAGGTTGACGATGTTTTAGGATGGTTGTATTCTCGTCTTGATGTTATGGCGCGTATGTTCTAGGTATCGGTGTCAAAGTTGAATGTAGCGTAAATGCGTGATTGCAGCCATAATTTGCAGCACCAAGTGCCGAGACACCTTCAGAGGGACTGTGTGATGAGCTAAATGGAAAGTTGTGCAAGTCTGTTCTAGGCCAACTTTGCTCGAGCCGACATTCACCAGCGTGTTGGGCCTCCTCACCGTGTGCGTATTCCCATACCGGTGGCAGCTTCGAGTCGACAAAACAAAACAAAGCACAGCAAAACAAAAATGGGCACGAGCCGATTCAGCTACATGAAATCTTGGATCAGTTGCTTGGGCATGCCGGATGCCGGTCGGTGTTGGCGGCAGCTGTCTGGAGTCTCTGGAGTCTGGACCTTGCGAGTCGGGATATCCGGGGCCGCCTCTGGGAGGGTCCGGCCTCGGAACCGATGCCAAGCGCCAACCCTGCATTATGAATTGCATACTCGTAGGTAAGTCGTCCGTTGCTGAGCTCTGCGGCTGAGGCATCGATTGAGTTTGCCGCAAAAAGACGCCACAAACGGCTGGAGTGAGCCGTTAACTTTTGCCCTGCTCTAAATTCAATTCATGGGACCTGTTGGGCGCAGCCGCCGCGACACCACGCCCAACCACGGCCATCCACCATGAACTCACCATCTCGTCCAGCAGTCATTATCATCGGGTAAGCTCCCATCACCGCAGAAATTCAGGGACTGTTCTCACAGACACCAGAGCCGGCGTCATCGGGCTGGCATGCGCCCTCAAGCTCCAGGCGAAGCTGGCAGAGCACAATGATGCTCGCGACATCGAAGTCCTCCTCGTGGCGCGCGAATGGCCCGGCTCCATACCCGGTGCGCCGTCCACACACTCTGCCGACTACGCCTCCATGTGGGCCGGAGCACACGTCCGTCCCATCCCCGCCACGACTCCTCAGCTACGGCGCGAGGCCGCATGGCTGAAGCAGGCGACTGCCGAGTTCGACCGCCAGGTCGAGGAGGAGCCTTGGTGCGGCGTCACTCGCACCACCGGCGTCGAGTTCCTCGACGCACCGGACCAGGGCTACCGGAGCCAGGACGCTGGCAGCTTTGAGCGCGAATCAGGCCTGCGTGGCTATCGACAGCTCGCGCCGTCTGAGGTTCCCGAGGGAGTCGCGCTGGGATTCGCGTACGAGACCTTCTGCGTCAACTCGCCCTTGTACTGTGAACACCTGCTGCGTACGTTCCTCCTCCAGGGCGGGAAGACGGCACGGAGGCAGCTGGGAAGTGAATGGGAGCCTTTCACCATGCGCGAGAACGTGCTCTTCGTTGTGAACGCCAGCGGGACTGGCTTGGGCGACCCCAAGTGCTTTCCGACCAGAGGTGTGTCATGCAAAACCCTTGTGAGCGATATTGAGCTTATGAGGCACCCTAGGGCAAACGGTGGTGACGAATCTCTCTGGAGTCACTCAGACAGTGACCAGGCAAAACAAAGACGGCTCCTGGAGCTTCCTGATCCCGCGATTCTTCAACGGGGGAACCATCGTGGGCGGCACCAAAGAGCCAGGTGACTGGCGAACGGAACCAGATGTCGCGACGAGGAACCGCCTCCTTGCAGCCGGGCTCACCATTGAGCCGTACGCGCACAGCGGAGCCACGAGAGACAGCGCCGAGAGCCCAGCGAAAGCTAATGTCGTGGCGGATGTCGTCGGCCGGAGGCCTACGCGCGAGGGCGGCATGAGGCTGGAAGTCGAGGAGAGGGCGTTGACCCAGCACAACAAAGAGACCAAGATGGGCCACGTTATACATGCCTACGGCGCCGGCGGACGTGGCTACGAGATCAGCTGGGGCGTAGCAAACGAAGTGGCGGCGCTGGCTGGTCGTTTGCTGGATCGTACGGCGCGTGCCGCGGCCAAGCTGTAGATGCAAGTGTGTTTATGGATGAACGTGACTCCGATATTGTAACTGAATCGATGAGGCAACTGTGATAGCCTGAAAGTGGTGAGGACCACTCAAGTCTTATAACAGGGACTCATGGCTGTTACAGGTTCTCGCATCCGCTTCCGAAAGCAATTCTTGTCTTGTTTTTTTCTTCTTCTTCATTTCTTGATGACTCTTCCGCACTATCTGGCTTCTACGCCTCATGGGCACGCTTCAACTCCGAGCATACATCAGCCAAATACATCTGCGCTTTCTTGACAAGCATCATATGCATAAACGGATGCGGCACCCCGGTGTAGCGACGCATCGTCACCCGCACGCCCGCCTCAACCAGCTTCTGCCCGTACGCCTCACCCTCGTCGCGCAGCGGGTCGCACTCAGCTGTGGCGATGAACGTGTCGCACACACCGCGGACGTCGCCGTCGATGGGGCTTCTGTGGAAGACCGGCTTCTTCTCGATCTCCGCCTTTTCCTGGCCGTTCTTCGGCGCGGCGTGGCTCATGAAATAGGCCATTCGCGCCCAGTTGAGGCACGGGGCCATCTCGTTTTCCACAAATGACGGATACGGCGAGTCAGAGGCTTTCCGCATGTCGAGGTGACATGTCGTGGCGGGAACGGCAAGAAGAGCTGTCCAGGGCAGTGTCAATGACTGTGGCTTTTGGGCTTGCGTGCGACATACCCAGCTTCAGATTGACCTTTGCGTCCCGCGCAAGCTGCTGGGCGACGGCCGCGATATGGCCTCCAGCAGAGATGCCCCCTATAGAAATTGAGTCTGGACGCACATTGATCTCGCGGCCATGCTCGAGCACCTAACGTTAATGATACGTGTCAGCCTGCTGATGCTTTACCCTGTCGCAGCGCCCACCTACCCAGCGGATGACGGACCAAGCGTCCTCATGTCCTTTCAGGAATGAATGTTCTAAAGACTTGTGTAAGCGTGGCGGCCCTGCACGGGTCTTTGGCGGTCTTGCCTGGACATAAGCGGTAGTCGACATCAATGACCATGATGCCTACTCGATTTCTAACTTGCATGCAAATTTCGGCATCACCAGCCAGACTTCCAAACACATAACCGCCTCCTATGTAGAGTCAGCCACTACTCTGGGAGGTGAGATTTTCCTCATAGACGAAATACATGCGCACCATGGAAATTGATGTAGACCGGGTACGGACCGGCCCCGAATGGCGAGGTCCTGGGATCCGGGCTGTAGCATCGAGCAGTAAGTTTAAATCCGTCGTCTGATTTTATCTTGATATCGTTGACGAAAGGCTCGAACGAGAAATCCCGATACCATGGAGATGCAAACTTCTGCGGAGTCGCACGAATGTCTTCAATGGCCACACCGTGTGTTGCAGGCTTAATGGCCAGATACTCATTGTAGTATTTGACAAAGTCCTCATCCAGCCGCTCAATGAAGTCTGAAACGATAGGGCTCGGGAGCTTTGCTTGCTTCGGATTTGATGGCAGCGCATCGCCTGTTGTAGACACCATGATTCATAGACAATTGTCGGGTTCGCAGCTATAGAACAATCTTGAACCTGTAGCAAGAAGGAGTAGCTAGCATGTGCGAAGAAAGTATAGCAAGCTAGAATTTTGTATTGAGACAGATGATACGGCCGTGGTCATGAAGCCGACCGGCGAAGCAGGTTGTGGTGTCTCGAGGCCTCTGGCGTCGGAGAAGCCGAGACTCCCGTCGGCTCCCCCGCACCGCATGTATCTCCTGCACCTGCTCGGCCTGAGAGTAATTAACTGTTCCATCACGCCAGCGAGTCTGCTGCCGGTGTCAGCCCACCGAGGAAGTCCAAAGGCCAACCACCCGCAAGCTGCATCCAAACGGAGTGAAGCTTCTTGGGCTCAGCCGACGTGTCGCTCGCGAGAAATCGCAGCGAATCGTACAAGCTGGGAGCAACATCCAAAGAAAGAAATCCGTCGCCTGGTCGGGGCCGATACCTCGATGGACTGTCTGCATCGGATGAAGTTGTTGCTAGTTCATTCAAAACAGTCTCGTCGACCACTCCCAGGTAAGCTGCGTGGTACATGGCTCGCATTGCTCGCAGCGTGTTCAGCCACTGTTGGGCGGCTCTCCATTGCTCCGCCCAGGGCGTCATTATGTCCAGCACAAGATTGAAGGACTTTTCAGCCCTCGATATGGTATCAACGTCTGAGTAGAGCGGATCATTGGAGTACTGCAGCCAGAGAAGGGTGTTGGCGACCGAGAACAGCGACGCTGCAACCCAGACCGACTCGAGATCGGACCGCGCCTTTGCACTCGCATCGAAGAGATATGAGGCCATGGTAGCCGTTTCAAGGGCGTTTTGGACACAAGTCGTTATCAGTCCCGGCTCTCTGTGCAATAAGGACCAGCCCGCTGCGTCAACTGCGTTCAACAAGATGGATGAGCCATCGAGCTGCGGCAGATACGACTGATGCGTGGTGCAAAACGCACCCCGAATCAGGAAATGAATCGCGACGAAGTCCTTTCCATGTCCAAGGCCTGCATGGTTCGCGTAATTCATTTCAGACCACTGCAGGCTCGGGGGGAGCGCCTCCAACCACACTCGCATTTCCTCGTGTCGCTGGAGAAACTGGCTTGCAGGATCTGTCGGGGCCAGTTTGTCTACAAATCGGTAGTTGTTGACGTTCATGCCGATGAGGTCGCCAAATAGGCAGACGGTCTTAACCAGGTAAGGCAGAATCCCAATCTCGGAGGGAAACCCGGCGAAGGTGCCAATATTGTCGAGCTTCAGGCCCCTGGTGGGCTCCTGATACGCAAGGGAGGCATCAGTGCCCGGCAGCGACACAGCAATGTTCACAATGGCCAACGTCGGGGGCTTTGAGAGGAAGAATGCCAACATCTTGTCCATGAATAAGCAGGCCCAGAGAGTCCGGCGGCGAATCTCTTGCTCCTTGAGGCTATGGCTTTGGTGATACTCCTTATTAAGCCTCATGATCTGGGCCATTCTGATGGCCGTTCCGGCGTACATCCAATGGCTAGAGCCCTCATTGTTGAAGAACTCAGACAGCGCCAAGACTAGGTTTCCTTGGATGTTGCGCACTGTCACATGTGAGATTAATGCAATGGACGGACCGGTAGGGGAGGCGAGACATACCACTCGGCTCATCCGACGACGCTCTTGCGTACTCTCGAGCAACTGGCGTGTAGAGACGGCAGACTTCAAGTCCGGATGGCACGCCAAAATATTGACTCGCCTCATGGGCAGTGAAGTAGCGCGAGCATAGACAAAGGATCGACGACAAAAGGAATGGCGAGTCCACAAGGTCGCCCTCAAGATCCGGCCTGAAGAGAAACGAACAGAAGTTGCCCGAGAAATGGTACTCAAAGAACGCGTCGTAGCACCGGCGCAGCACTCGATGATCAGGGAGGCTCACAGACGATGCCAATGTCGGGATAGGGCTTGGCAACAGGGTTCTGTGGGTTCTGTCGGATCCATCTGGAGTCGGGATGGCATGAACGGACGGTTCGATGCCTGGGCTGGGCCACACGCATGAGATACCACGCGCCGAACAGTGGCGACACGTCGGACGGATGCCATCGCATTTGGTCTTCCGCCGCCGGCTGCATGAACTGTTAGTCCAAAACGGCAATCGCCTCAAGGTCGGCGGCAAGGATGGTACCAGGTATTGCAAGCTTGCGGAGTCCGCCGACGGCGGCTCGGGCTGCTGCCGTCCTCCATTGGCGACAGGGGAATGCGTCGATCGGCATCTATTAATCGTCGGATCTTGTTGGGCGACGGCAAGCGAGCATCGGTCGGTAAGGCATCGGAAGGCCTGTCGCGAGGTGACGAGGGACGGCTGGAGAGCGGCCTGCAGCTCGACCAGCTTCCCCGCAGTCAGTGGCCCTTTCCGACCCCGCAGTCGGCTTTGCCGAACCCCGCCTGCAGCGGCTCAATGAAACCGCCACCGGTGCCGTGACGCAAACGCCCATCTCTGCCTGAGCTTGCTGAGGTAGGCATGAACCTACATGTAATCTTGCTGGCAAGACCTGTCGACCTGGGATTGGATGACGAAATGTGCGGCTTGATGAGGGTCTCCAGGAGCTCAATCGCGGTTTCTCCAGCTTCTTGCGAACCAATCCAGCGGTGGCCAGCGCTTGTAGCCTTATGTACGATGTTTGTCTGTGCTAATTACCCTTCCGACTCCTCCGCATCCATTGTCAATGCCGTTCTTTAAGCCACGAACGGCCTATCCATCCCTCGCGCACACCCAGCAGACTTGGAACCTACGCACATCCGTCCACAGCAGGGCTGGAATCTTGCACTTCCTCAGCATAGCAATGCTCATGGAGCGTCGGTAGGATCCCTTCATAGGACATCCAGTCAGAAGTGCGCACTCACGCAGGAAGACAAACGGCTTACCAGTCAGTGACGAGTCTCTCGTCGAGGCCGTCCATGATCTGGAGGTCTTCTCTGGTAATCTCAAAATGCCCCACATCAGCGTTCTCAATCAGGCGTGGCCGATGCGTACTCTTAGGGAGGGTAATCATGCCGTGTTGCAAGCTCCACCTAGGTGCGACATGTTAGTGCGAGGCACTGACTTCGGCTCGCGAGCCCTGGGATGATCAAGAGGCATACTTGACGAGGAGCTGAGCGGGAGAGCAAGAGTATTTCTTTGATAGTTCAAGGATTGCAGGATGCTTCATTCGCATTGCCCTCGCTAACGGAGCATACGCCTCGACCCATATGCCATGCTTTGCGCAAACGCCTCTGATGCTCGTCTGCGTATTGAACGGATGGACTTCAATCTGGTTGATGACGGGTTTGATGCGAGGCTTGGACGCCATCAACTCTTCAATCTGGATGCCATCAGTATGCAATGAATGTAGAACATGGTGATGAAAGCAAACGTTGTAGGGAACAAAAGGCGCCTCACATGCGCGACACCGTAGTTGCTGACGCCAATCATCTTGACCTCGCCATCGCCCACGGAATCCTCCAGTGCTCTCCAGCTGGTCAATCGGGCGTCCTTCCCTCCATAAGGACTATGGAGAAGGAATAAGTCGACGTGGCCCAGGCCGCTGACATTGACGGAATTCTTGATGGAGCGTCTCACGTCCTCGTACGAGGTGCTGTTGGATGCGAGCTTCGTCGTGTAAAAGATATCTGCACGTCGCAGACCCTGGGTATTTTCGTCGCTGGAGAGAAAGCCTCTTATTGCGTTGCCTGCTTCCCGCTCGTTCCGGTACATCTGCGCGCAGTCGAAACCGCGGTAGCCCGCCTGCAGCGCCCAGTGGACGGACTGCTTGGCCTCCCTCCCGGACATCATGTAGAGGCCCAGCTGGATCTGTGGAGCGACCATACCATTGGATAACTGTACATGATGAAATTCAGCAAATGACTACCTGCTGATCAAATTCTCGATTGCTGTGGCCTGCATCTCGGCGGTGAGATGCTGGCCAGACAGAGTGCGCCAACGCGTACCGTGATGGTGGCGGAGAGCAACGACTGCTCGGCTCTGTTGGTTGCCATTCTGCATCAGACTATCCAGCTACGTTCGTCCCTTTGTCGTGCTCTCGTTGAATGATTTGCGATGGGAGGCTTTGTAGAACAACAAAATTTCGGGTCGTGCCGTCTACGTAGGAAATGGAATGACATCACTAACAGAAGTGGAGGCTTCGTCCTGGGAATTTGTGTTGACGATTCGCCGTCAGATTAGCATTCGGCGGTGGGGCCATGAATGACCTTGCTGTTCATTCCGACCCGACGTTGTCACGGTGGGTTCCAGTGGATCAGAATGTTATATCTACATTTGTTCCTGTCGAGGGGCTGCTGTATGAGAAAAATGGTGTTTATCCGTGCCACTAGACTTGAGACGCTGCCGATGAACAGCATTCCAACGGAGATGATGGCGCATAGTCGTGGCTGACGACCTTAGCCACGTGCTGATTATACGCTCACTTCTTGGCAGCGACAATCACCGAATCATCAAACTTGGTAAACTTGCGAATGTCCTTGATCACCAAGCCAGCCTTGCCCAACAAGTCCCGCCAGTGAGCCTCGCGCCGCTCCTGGGCGTCGAACATGACCTTCATGGCAAGGCTCAAGCCGGCCGTGTACTCGATGCCGGGGGTGCCCTGCGGCTGCTTCTCGTCGGGCAGAGACTTGTCGTCGATGACAATGACGCTATCGGTACCCATGGCAGCGATCTGAGACTGCAAGATGCGGATGCACGTCTCGTCGTCGTTGTTGTGCATAATCTGGCGGAAGTAGTAGACCCGAGCACCTTCAAGATCGATTCAGTCAGTGCCCCGACTCAAACAAATATCTAGTACTGGCCCGAAGGTAGCTTACCTTTGACTGGTTGCTCCGTGAGATAGTCGTAGCTCATCTTTTCCATGCCGTCAACTGCGAGAGCCTTGTTCA
Source organism: Tolypocladium album (assembly GCA_024341135.1). NCBI lineage: Eukaryota > Fungi > Ascomycota > Sordariomycetes > Hypocreales > Ophiocordycipitaceae > Tolypocladium > Tolypocladium album. The sequence continues at coordinate 71,209 of JALHCF010000112.1, forward strand.
GAACTTCGGGCCGGTCCTGCAGCACAACACGGCCTTTGAGCTGCGAAAGCTTCTTCTTCAAGGCATCGCATTGCTGGCCGTTTCCGCCGCCGATGTCGACAAACGCGACGTCGGTGTCAGTGAGACCCTTGCCCATCTCTGCCTCAAAGTCGACAACATCGAGCCACGTCGGCAGGCTGGCAAACTGCGCCTCCATGAAGCGGTGGAAAGCCCCCTGCTGAACCGGGTGCGTCTCCATCCATGTGTAAAAGTCGTGCTCAGCGTGCTGCCCAACCTTGAATGCATTCAGCTTCTCATCACGCCGGCTCAGCGCGGTGTTGAGGGCAGCGAACCCAGGGAGAACGCTGTCGTGACTACAGGGGAGTGAACGCATCTCTCATTAGCTTACACATGCCGCCACGAGATACTGACGCCTAATGTTCTGGGCCGGGTAATAGGGTCTGGTGCCATTGACGGGGCTTACAAGTGGGTGACGGCGTCTTGGAACAAGGGCGCCGCTAGCATATGCGAAAGCTTTGTGGCCGCATATCTGCCGGACTCGACTTCTTGGACCATTTCCTGGGCGCAAAGATAGTCGACAATGGACTCGAGCACACCCAGCTCAAGGCCACTGGCATCTTGGAGCGCAGCGAGGCTAACGGGCTCCGTGGCAGCAGCGAGAGTGGCGAAGATCTTGTGTTCCTGGCTGATCCGGGTCGTCACCAAAGGGACCGGCTAATGCAAGCAACAACGTCAAGTCAGCACCGGTAACATCTGCAGTTCCCCGCTTCATCGTGCGTGCAATCGCTTTCCCGGACGCACGCGCGAGACATCCAAAGCCCCCTGACCGGGGAAACCGCAGGGCCCCTAGATCACTGACAGGGTTCGACAGCGACAGGCACTTACGGAATACACAAGACGCTGCAGGGTCTCAAACGGCTGCTCCAACGCTACCGACGCGGATCGCGTCAATTGCTTGAGCTTGAGTCTCTGGGCGTCATCCTTGGTCGCGGCTTCGGGGTTTTCGAGGAGAAGCTTGAGCTGCTCCGTCAGGACGTCGAGGTCCGCAGCGGGTATCTCTTTGGAACCCATGGCTTTTTGCGTTTCCGATTAGTTGCTGCAGGTGCACGAAGATCGATCTTTTTTGCTTTTGCTGGCGCTTGTACAGATGGTAAGGACGTCTCGAAGCAAGGTACGGAGAAAGGTAGTTATCCCTCTTTCCGGTCCGGTCAATCACTTCGATCGGGGCATATGGAAAACCGGGCAGTCATGTACGAGTACGAGTACCGAATCAATTTCTCCTGAGCAGGGGTTTCTTGACCGGGCTTTTGAGATGGGAGGGGCATGTGGGTGACACAATACTTGTATGTACCTATCGTGCTCGTAGACTGGATGCTCGATCTACGGTGGAAATTTTACCTTCTTTTGGCTCGCTCACCCGCGAGGTGCTCAGCGTTGCCGGCTTCGGGTCCTCGTTGGCCGACGTCAGATGCCGGTCCGGCACGGGCGACGATGCCCATTTCAGACTTCAGGACGCTTTCCGGCGGCGCAGAAGATGGGATTCACTCGACTTGCCAATCGCCCGCCGCAGCCCGCTGTCCGGAGCGGACCCGGCACGGCGCGGAACGCCAGACTGAGTAAGGTACAGTGGTGTGGGAGGAGTCGGGGCCACCAACTTACGTCAGGCCATGGGTGAGTTTTGTGGCTGGCGTCTGGCGCTAGCAACCCGTTTTGGCAGCGCCTCCCGTCGGTCCCCCATCCTGGTTACTGCGGACCCGACTGCTCGGGACGGCGGAGGATGATGCATATCTGCATCGGCGAACTGCATGTACTCCATGCAACGTACTTGATCGCAACAGCCGCGCCAGTTGACAAGTACTCGTAAATGCGGCGGCGAGCATCAAGTTGGTAATGACACCTCTTGTTGAGAGCCCGCAAGTGCAAGAAGTAATCAGGGACGTCCGTGCCAGTCAAATGACGCTGTGCAATGACACCCGACCCAAGATGGCTGTTCCTCGAAGTCTGCGGCTATGGGGCTCGCGCTCTGCGGCCTCCGCTTTTACTCCTTGCCTCGCTTCCGACTCTCCACTGCACGTGGCTGTCATATCGTCCCCCATGCGCGCGGTTTCACGGAGGTCCGCAGAGAAATCCCGGTGATTGGATGGATGCCCTGTCGGGCGGTGATGGTGATCTTTGTTTGCCGCGTGGTAAACATATGAGTAATGCTGGGCTTGGGCCTGCTAGATCTACATTTTGAAACTCACGACTTGGTTTTGCATCCTACGTACTCCGTAGACAGGCCCTACAAGTAACTATCTTTTCTGCTTTTGCCACCCATCAGGGATGAATCTCAGAAGCATGTCTTGGGTCCTGTCCCGCATCTCTTCCTAATGCTGGCATCCCGCCCTCTTCAACGACTTCGCAATCACATATAGCGCGACCATGGACAATATGGAAGCCAGCAGCGGCCCAGTGCCGGACCGGGCCCCCGAGGTCCTCAGGGTCATCTGGACCTTGACGCCGTTGGCCCTCGCCATAGCAATTCTGCGTATTATAGCCCGGTTTCGACATGGCAAGTTTGGCTGGGATGATTATTTTATGTTGTTGGCTATGGTAAGGCACCTCCAACATTGAACCGACAGACGTCTGCCACCAACGCCAAGAAAAACTGCTTACACAAGACCCAAAATAGCTCTGCTTCCTTGGCTGGAGCACCGTCTTGACTTTATACGCACAGCGCGGTGGCCTCCGACACATTGAAGACGTCATCAAGACGGGACCGGATAATGTAGCCACGGTGCTTTTGCTCAACTGGCTCAGCCAGCCGTTTGGCATCATTGGCGTCGCCGCCGGCAAAATCTCCGTCTCGGCTCTTGTCCTCGGCATCATCAGCATGACCAACTTGCGCTGGCATCGACTTTTTCTCTGGGTCGTTCCAATCACACTCGCGGCCCTCATTGCTATTACCTGCTCCATCTTGACTTTTGCTCAATGCTCGCCGGCCGAGGCTTTGTGGGACAAGAGAGTGCAAGGCAAATGCATCAACCCGCATGTCATGAGTGGCTTTGCCACTTTTACCGGAGGTCAGTCTTGATTCGTGGCCGTCACGTTTGAAGGAATTCTTGCGTCACCTCTTGACTACTCCGATTGTTGATGCGCCTGAGGCAATACGTGCTAACGGTAACCATGCAGCGTTCAATACCTTTGCCGATGCCTCCCTTGCCATCGTTCCCGCCACTATCTTCTGGCAGCTCAACAGCACGACGACGCAAAAAGTGCAGCTAACCATCGTCTTCGGCCTCAACCTCCTCACGTCCATCTGCTCCGGCATCAAAACACAATACCTCGTCCATCTGGCTAATCGTACCGACCAAACATGGGCAACGGGCGACATCTTCGTCTGGGTTACCGTCGAGCTCTTCTTGATGATCGTCTGCGGCTCCGTCCCCACGCTACACATGGTGCTTACCTTCATCCGCTACGCCGTGAGCGGTGTCAAGAGCATATCCACTTCAAACGCATCCCGCAAGACGGGCACGAAGACGCATGTGTCGCATCCGGGGGACCAGAACATGGAACTCGGTACTCGGACGCACATGCACGTCCTAACCAAGACGACGATCGAAAGAGGTCGTAGTTCTGGCAGCGAGAGTGTTGATTATCTGGTCGAGGAAAAGGGTCGACCGGACCACGGGGTCCGTGTGGACACGGTGTATGATGTCCGGAGCGACACACGGTCCAACTCGGATTATTCGAGAAGAAGTGAACGAGTATGAACAGGAACTGGAGCGGCGTTACTGACTTTGAGAGTTGGCCACGCCCGTTATACCACAAGCGAAACATACAAGTGCGTCTGAAAAGATATGGTTTCTTTTGTTAAGCGGATACGTCATCACGCATTATATATGTGTACACCGACGATGTTCTCGGGGTATGCTTCGCCATGAGCATGAATACAGATGTAGCTGCCAAAGTCGTCTCATTCATTAAAACCCCTCCTCGGTTCCGAGTGGCTTATATCTTCCGTTGAACCCTGAGAATCCGTCGCCCATTGTGCCGAAATCCGTGTGGTATAGAAAAGAGTCGTCCATGGCTCCGTGGGCAAACTCTGGCTGTGGCGTCATGCTCCCCGACACCATCCACTGCCCAGGCATGCTGAAGCGAGGGTCATTATGCTCAAACATGACGTCGTTATTCCAGGCCTGTACAGCAGCCGTCGGGTCGATGCCACCAGCCGTGACATCAGGTGGCAGCGATGGTACCTGCTCGGCATACCCTCCGTCCAGGGTTGACGGTGCTGCCGGTGCCGGCAGAACTTCCCTCAGTGCCGTTGGAGCCAGGTTGCTTCCTCGCCTGGGCAGGAGGCCCTTGACGGTTCTGACGCTGTCCCTGTGGCCGAGAGCCGAAGCCCCCCGGACACTCCCGCTCTCTTCAGATCCGTCATCCAATACCACGCCGGAGTCAGGCCGGGACGCCCCCACTCTCGGTTTCCTGGTGCTCAACGATTGTGTACTCTGCACCCGAGAGGGTTCGTTTCTCTTGTTGCTGCGGTTCGTGTACGGCATGCTCTGAGCCACGGCCGCGCAGCTCTCCACGGTCTCGATGAAGCAGTGGTGGAACTTGGTGGCCAGGGTCTCTAGCGTAGCCGGATTCGAGATTTTATTCCGCAGAGAAGTCTGAAGGAAGTCAAAAGCAGCGAGATACTGAGCAGAGAGCTCAAAATGCTCGATCACGGGAGTGAACTCTGTCCAGCATGTCAGCGTCTCCGTGCGAAAGATGCAAAAGCGCGGGGCGCGACTAACGATACGGCTGAATCATCTGGTCGTCGTCATCTGGAAACAGGATGTTCCAGATTTCCCTCCACTGGACGTCAGCCGACGTACCGCTGGCTCGCTTGCGGCTCACCAGCTTGATCGCTGTCGGGCCGTCGATGCCCGATTCTGGATCGTGGTCAGAAATGTCACACATTTGCTCCTTGGGTTGTCGCTGATGATCCCGTAGCTCTTTCCTCGACCGAAAATCGCGGGTACATCTATCGCATACGAACGCCGATGGATCGTCTCGCTTGTGTTGCTTCACGATATGTTGTCTGTGGATCGGGTCAGTTGACACAGCGACATGCACCAGGTGCCGCAGCGCTCGTACCTTAACTCGGCAAATTTGGGAAAGTAGGTCATGGCACAGCTGTGATGATCGCGGACATTGAATCGCTGGGCATTTCGCTTTCTGAAAGGGCAGCTGAGGCGCAGATTCTCCTCCTCTCTCGGGCTCGGCCGGGGCCGTTTCGCAGCTCCAAATCCAGAGCCCTCGCCGTCGCTGAATTCGTCGCCCCCATCCTCTCCCCCCGCCTGCTTCTTCCTTTTGCCGAAACTTTGTGCTTCATCTTGACCTAGCCCCTGGGAGGGGGTCGACGAGCTTGAGGCAGACATTGTCGGGGCGTTGCCTTGGGCATCGGACGTATTCTGCCAGACGTGCTGTCCGAGGTCTCGGATATACTTGTATGCCAGTTGGCGGAGGACAGGTCTGGACATCGACGTGTCTCGCAATTCAATGCCGTACACCAGCTGAAGCGCGTATTCTAGCACAGCATCCGCATCGTCCGTGGACAGGTCATCTGACGCGACAGACGCAGTATCCGATTTGAACGCCGGTGAGTTGAGCGGGAGCTGTGTGAGTGGCCAGTCCAGAGGTTCGTCCGACGAGGGGTTGTCTTCTTTCTTGACGAAAGGGTCCGTCAGTTGGCATCTGGGTCGGTTAGTAGAGATTCCGCGCAGCGCAACGGCTGACAGAACTGTTGAACGTCGACTCACTTGGCTTCTGCCGTCCCGGCCGTCACACTAAGCTTGGCGTGGCGACGGCGGTAGTGGTCGTCGTCGTCGTCGTCATTGTCGTTGCACAGCTCTCCAATCTTGGACGCAATATCTTGATATCCCACGACAAGGGGGGCTTCGATGTCTTCGTTGATGTACGTCGAGCACGTCGTCGCACTGGACGGCTGCTGCCGATGGCGGATCCAGCTGCAGGGGCGCGTGGGGGAGTCAATGGTGTGCCCAGCAAAACGCTCCTGGAGATCGCTGGCATAGCTCGAGCTGATGGGGCTGGCGAGTGTCGACGCAGAATACGCAGTAGCCGAGTCCGGGATATGGGCAGAAGAGATGCTGCTGCGCGTTGACTCGGCTCGTGAGCGCAAGCGGAAAGCACTCGGGTGGAAGTGAAGGCTCTCGGGGAAGCGCCTTTGCTTCTGGTGGCCGTCAACGTCTAGCTTGTCGCCCAACTGGATGCCCTGCTGCGACGGGCGGCGGAGGTGAAGAGGCAACCGTGCGAGGTCCGGTCCACGGATGGCCTGCCCGTAAGGATGTTCGGCCATTGGCGCGGCGCAAGGCGGTTGTGATGCTTGGCGATGACTCCGACAGCGAGGGGAGGTAGCGAGGCAAATGATGCAGTTGAATCAACCAATGTCGCACGCGCCATGCAAAGGAAGGAATGATACACTCGTACGGATGTAAAGAACGAGCTAGGCACCGAACGCCCTTCCCGGATGGGCGCGCTTTTGTGAAATGTCCAGTGCCCGGACCCAGGTCTGCCCTTGATCATCGACGAGCGGCCTCTCAAGCGCCTCTCGATCCCTCCGGCGCATCAGTAGGTAATGAAGTGCAGCGCCCCCAGGCTGCCGCAATGCAGGGGCCGTGCCTCAGACCAATGCCAAACGCAGTCGATCTTCCAATTGGAGTCGTCCCCTGTCGAGCAACGGGCCCCTGCGAGCGAGAGGCCGCCCGCTGATTCGCTAGCGGCGGCCGTCGTTGCAGGAATCGAATCGTGGGTGTCCGACGAAGGTGTTCGCCCAGTCAGCCTTATGGCGCCGCCAATGGCGTCGGGAAACAAAGGGAAACGGCATGGCCGTCCGCTAAGGCAGGGGTTCGCCGCGCTCGAGCGACGCAGGTCATGTATGTCAGACAACGACTGCTTGCCGGAGTCACGGTTGAACGTCAAAATCGTGTATAGTGTGCGGGGGGCAGATTGGAGGACGATGGGAGGCCTGTCAGTTGCAACTCCCGGGCTCCGTCGTCGTGGGCCGGTTGAGATTACCAGTGGTCAAAGCACTGGGGTAGATGTTCGGCGCATGAGGCATGAAGGCTCGGAGATTGGCTGCGAGAATCACCGATCCGGCTTTGGCGGCTGCGAACTGGGAATCACGATTTGACAAGTCCGCGCCCCCCGCGCCCTGGAGATAGGACGACATTTCTCGGCTTCTGAAGCTGTGGCGAGGACCCGCAGAAATGGTCCGAACTCGATTCGGATGCCTCGAGCTGTGCGGCTTGGCTTCTTGGTCCTACTTACGTTCCCGTCGTTAAAGTATGAAAGCCAGAGCGGCCCGGCCCAGCGCCTGGGTAGGGTCTCCATTCTCTCCATGGCTTCCATTATCTTACCTTCCAGGTTACCCTTGCTGCGGCCCAACGGAGGAGCAAGCCAACGTGCCGGTTGGCAAGTCCTACGATACTATCCGTACAGCGTCGATTTAGACAGTGTTTTCCACGGTCTATTCTTAGCCCACCCATCCTACATTGCAGTGGCCAGCCACGTCTGACACTATCGTCTCACTGCCCACCGGGTACAGCCGTGCGGCCCCATTGGGGGCCACCCTTAAGCGCCTGTAGCGGCCGTGCTCCAGTTTCCCAAGCAAGGTATGGCAGCGCCTTTGCATCCGTACTGCGTACAATTGGGGCCGCATCTGCCCTGCGAAAGGCCCTGTCGGCATCGATTCAAGATGAAATGTGCCTATGTGGGTTCAGGACGGTCGCTAAAGCGTCCGTGCAACAGACCATGGGGCATTGAGGGTTAGAGCAAGGTACGTACCGGCTTCCTCACCAGTAAGCAAGGTCCTTATCTACGAGTAAGGGAGCACCTTGTAGCATTTCCAAGTGGCCTCTTGCATGGCGTTGCAAATCCAGCTTGGAGATCTGGTGCGCCCAAGTCCAGAGATGGGTGCACGGAAGACGCAGTGGCCAGGACACGAGCCGAGCTCCAGTTGCTTTCGGCGAGATCACCTTCGCGATATGGAGACCAATGGAACCGTGGCACAAAGAACAAGGCCATCCTAGACGCGGCAGGACGCCATCGTCATGGCCCGAGTTCAAACATTTAGAAGATGGCCACACCAACCTACGATGACGTTTGAGGAACTTGGGTCTGGCAGGATGAAACAGACAGCCGGGGTATCGTGATGATCTCCGTCGTGCGACGGGCAATGCCGAGCGGCGGAATCTGGGGGTATCATTATTCGCTCTGACTTCGCTGCCTCTCAGCTCTTCGCCACCTCAGTCCTCCTGCCAAGCGCCTCCGAGGCTAGTTTTCTTCGTTTGTTCATTTCATCTTGCTCCGCCAGGACCTTCGCCGTCAAAGATGCCGCCAAAGGATTATTGATGCCGCTTATCCTGGAATCGGCGTCCTTCTTTGGTCGTTTCTGATCATCTCCGCCTCCTTTCTCGCCATTTTTCTCATCACATGTGCTCCCATTCAAGTCGTCACCCTTGCGCTTCTTCTTCTTTTCCGACTTTCCTTTCTTTAATGTGTGCGTCAAGCCTCTCGATCGCAGGTCGTCTATTCGCTTCTCCAGCTTCAGCGTATCCTTCTCTGTCGTCGGGAGGATGGCAACGACATTATCTCGGTCGAACGCCTCCGCGCATTCGGGGCACGTCCTTTCCTGAATCTCCGTGATGGCAACCTCGGCAAAGACATGACCGCAAGGGACAAGATATACCGCCCGGGTAGCCGGTCCAAGCTCCTTCATGGATATCGGGCAGACCCATTTATCGCCATTCTTGGAAAGTTTTAATTTCGCGACGTCGCGCAGGGAGGCGATGCCCAGTGACGCCGGAGTAACTTCTGCAGGTTCGTCTGAAGGCATGAGGCCATTCAGTATGGCTTCGTAGTTGTAGAGCCGGCCACGCCAGTCTGAAACGACAGTCTCCAAGTCGAGGGGCGCCCCGCCGAGCGCGCAATGTGTCCAGGCGTGAGTGAGGGACTCGAGTGCGGTCGCTTTGAGTTCCGAGACTGTGGGCGTGCGAGAGGCATTCTTGACGAGTTCGTGCCGCTTCGGGATGGATCCGCCGTCGTTGCCCATGGCGTCGGCTCTGTTTCTCGGGTCAATATGAAGAAGTCTTGCGATAGATCGCCTAGAAGGCTGTACGCAGAGCGGCTGAGGATGATGAGAGAATTATCTGCGCCCGTGTTGGTGGAAACAGGATGAGATGGCGAGATGGCGTCGTGTTCCACCGACGGAGGAGTCGTGGAGCCTTATCGATAAACACGGGCACGAGCCTTTGTCATACAGTGCCCGAGGGGACTTTTAAGCCGCATTGTTACTCGTAAACACCGCCCCGGTACCTACCTGCCTAACTTGGAGGCCTACTCCAACTCGTCGAACGACAGTGCGAACAGTGAGGCGCACGGCGCCCGTAGCGCCAGGTCCACCACAGCTAGGCTCTCTCGCAGCTGCGGACGACGCCGCCAGTTGCTCGCCCACCACGGCTCCCGCCCTCCATTCCTCGCAGACTCTCTCTTCCAGTCAGCGGTAGCGCGCACCTCAGACTGTCACAGGGCTGCGATGCCACTTTGATCTCGCGCCCAGCTGGCCATCGGTGCAAGCGCGGCATTTGCCTCGAGGCAGCCTTTGTTTCGAAGTCAAGAGGGGAGCCGACCTGTCGTCGTCACCTCCACACGATACACCCCACGAAGGCGGCGCGGGTGCTCACGAACCACTCGCCCATACCGAGTGCCGCCACGATAATAGCAGCAGGCCGCTGCAGCGTCCATCAACAAACCAGGTTCATGCAGCGCTGAGGCTCCGGCCCAGGGGCGCAATACGGGGAGGATGGCGCAAGCACAGCAAGTTGCTCTGGAGCGACTTGAGCACATTACACGAGGCCTTCGATCGCGGTACGCAGCCAGGATATCCATTTCCAGATGTCCGCTAATCTTCCACGCAGCACTGGAGATGAAATTCGCAAGCGGGCTGCGCTGCAGCTGCGAGAGCTCGTGGTCGTGTGCCATCGAGGTAGGCACGACTTGCTTCTCGCCCGGTCGCCGTATCCAACAGCACTGACGCCTTCGATAGATCTCAGCCAGGAACAGTTCCTTTCCTTCTACAACAACGTCAACAACAAAATCACACAGCTCATCACCCATGGCAGCGACTACGCGGAGCGCCTGGGCGGCATCTATGCGCTCGACGCGCTCGTTGACTTCGATGGCGTCGACATTGCCGCAAAGTACACCCGGTTTACCCAAAACCTCAAGACGATTCTACGAGGCAAGGACATTAATCCGATGCAACCCGCGGCCATTGCGCTTGGGAAGCTCTGCCGTCCCGGAGGATCCATGATATCCGAACTTGTTGACTCCGAGGTCAACACGGCGCTCGAGTGGCTCCAGAACGACCGGGTCGAAGAGCGCCGATACAGTGCCGTACTTGTCCTCAGGGAACTGGCGAGAAATGCTCCGACACTCATGTATCAGTACATCCCAACCATTTTCGACTGGGTTTGGATTGGGCTCCGAGACCCTCGAAAGCTCATTCGTGCCACGTCGGCCGACACGGTTAGCGCCTGTTTCCGCATCATCCGCGAGCGAGACCAAGAAATGAAGCAGCTTTGGATGAGCAAGATATACAATGAAGCCAGACAGGGTCTCTCAGTCAACACGGTGGAGTCTATTCACGCATCTCTGCTGGTCTTGAAGGAACTCCTCGAACAGGGAGGCATGTATATGCAAGAGCATTACCAAGAGGCCTGTGACATTGTTTTCAGACATAAGGATCACCGGGACTCGACCATCAGGAGCACCGTTGTGCTGCTCATTCCGGATCTGGCCAGCTACTCACCGGCGGACTTCGCGAACTCGTGGCTGCACAAATTCATGGTCTACCTGTCGGGCATGCTGAAGAAGGACAAGGAACGTAACGACGCGTTCCTTGCCATTGGAAATGTCGCCAACTCCGTCAAGAGTGCCATTGCGCCATACCTCGATGGCGTTCTCATCTACGTCAGAGAAGGGCTCAGCGTTCAGTCACGCAAGAGAGGCTCAGTGGATCCCGTGTTTGACTGCATCAGCCGGTTGGCAGTCGCGGTCGGTCAAACGCTGAGCAAGTACATGGAGGCCCTGCTGGATCCTATATTTGCGTGCGACTTGACGCCAAAACTGACGCAGGCGCTGGTCGATATGGCATTCTACATCCCCCCAGTCAAGCCCACGATCCAAGAGAGGCTCCTCGACATGCTGAGCGTCGTCTTGTGCGGTGAACCGTTCAAGCCGCTGGGGGCTCCACAGCCCAACACACTCAGCTCAGTGCCCACCATTGCGAAAGACGCCAAAGATCCCCAGGCATTCGAGAATCGCCGCGCGGAGGTGAAGCTGGCTCTCAACACTCTGGGAAGCTTCGACTTCTCGGGGCACATTCTCAATGAGTTCGTACGGGACGTGGCCATCAAGTATGTGGAAGATGAAGACCCCGAGATCAGGGAAGCCGCAGCTCTCACGTGCTGTCAACTCTACGTCAGAGATCCCATCGTCAACCAAACGAGCTATCACGCCCTCCAAGTCGTCGGGGATGTCATCGAAAAGCTGCTTACCGTGGGAGTGTCGGATCCAGAGCCGACCATACGAAGGACGGTGCTGGCGGCCCTCGATGAACGGTTCGACCGCCACCTGGCCAAGGCGGAGAACATCCGTGTCCTGTTCTTTGCCCTCAACGATGAAGTGTTCGCCATCAGAGAAGTTGCGATATCCATAATTGGCCGGCTGGCTAGATACAACCCTGCCTACGTCATCCCGTCCCTGCGGAAGACACTCATCCAGTTGCTCACCGAGTTGGAGTTCTCTGATGTCGCCCGCAGCAAGGAGGAAAGCGCTAAGCTGCTGAGCCTTCTCGTGCAGAACGCTCAGACGCTCATCAAGCCCTACGTAGAGCCTATGATTTCAGTTCTGCTTCCCAAAGCAAGCGACCCTCTGCCGTCCGTAGCCGCGACCATTCTCAAGGCCATTGGGGATCTGGCCACGGTCGGTGGCGAAGACATGCTTCCCTACAAGGACCGGCTGATGCCGCTGATTATAGACGCTCTCCAGGACCAGAGCTCGAACATGAAGCGCGAGGCAGCGCTCAATGCCTTGGGCCAATTGGCGAGCAACTCCGGATACGTCATCACACCTTACATCGAATACCCGCAGCTGTTGGAAATTTTGCAGGGCATCATTAGAACGGAGGGTCAGCGCGGCCCGCTCCGGCAGGAGACGATCAAACTGATGGGTATCCTGGGAGCACTGGACCCTTACAAGCACCAGGTAAAGACCCAGTTCCTTCATTGAGCCATGTCTGTGCTCTATTTTTAAGCCCGCCTCTGCTGACAGTCAGATAGCAAGTCGAAGAGCGAACTCCGGAGCTGCAGCGGCGAGTCGACTCTAACCAGATGACCGACATTGCCTTGATGATGACTGGATTGACACCCTCTAACAAAGAGTACTTCCCGACCGTTGTCATCAACGCTCTCCTTCAGATTCTCAAGGATCAATCCCTTTCTCAGCATCACGCTGCCGTTATTGAAGCCATCATGAATATTTTCAGGACCCTCGGTCTCGAATGTGTGTCTTTCCTAGACAGGATCGTTCCGGCCTTCCTTCTTGTCATCAGGTGCTCGCCGTCAACGCGGCGAGAGTCCTACTTCAACCAACTGGCGACCCTAGTGAGCATTGTTCGACAGCATATCAGGAACTATCTCCCCGAGATCATCGAGATTCTCCAGGAATACTGGCACAAATCCACCTCGCTGCAAACCACCATCCTGTCGCTGATCGAAGCTATCTCTCGCTCCCTCGAGGGCGAATTTAAGATATATTTGGCAGGTATTTTGCCTCTTATGCTTGGGGTCCTCGACAAGGACTCCTCTGCCAAAAGAATTCCTTCTGAGCGAGTTCTGCACGCGTTCCTCGTCTTCGGTGCTAGCGCGGAAGAGTATATGCACCTCATCATACCCGTCATTGTGCACACCTTTGAGAAGCAGGGGCAGCCAACGTTCATACGAAAGCACGCGATTGACACGATTGGCAAGATATCGCGAAAGGTCAACCTGAATGACTACGCCGCGAAAATCATTCACCCCCTTACAAGGGTCCTTGATTTGGGGGAGCCGGCCCTCAGAATCGCGGCATTGGACACACTCTGTGCCCTGATCCACCAGCTCGGCAAGGACTACCTTCACTTCATGGGAACCGTCAACAAGGTTATCAATCAGCATCAGGTTCAACACCAAAATTACGACCTGCTCGTGAGCAAGCTGCAGAAGGGCGAGGTCTTGCCCCAGGACCTCAGCTCCGAGTCGCGATTTGCCGACGGTGTGGACGAATCGCCTTTGGGAGACTTGGGTGCCAAGAAGCTTGAGATGAATGCCATTCACCTGAAGGCCGCCTGGGACACCAGAGGCAAGTCCACCAAGGAGGATTGGCAAGAGTGGGTGCGTCGACTCAGCACGACACTTCTCACAGAGTCGCCGAACCACGCCCTTCGAGCCTGCGCTAGCCTGGCCAGTGTGTACCTGCCCCTGGCTCGTGAGCTGTTCAACTCTGCATTCGTTTCTTGCTGGAGTGAATTATATGAGCAGTTCCAAGACGAACTCATCCAGAACATCGAAAGCGCCATCAAGTCTGAGAATGTCCCTCCAGACCTGCTAGGCCTGCTACTCAATCTCGCCGAATTCATGGAGCACGATGACAAGGCCCTGCCCATCGACATCCGCGTGCTTGGACGAGAGGCTGCTCGTTGTCACGCCTACGCAAAGGCCCTTCACTACAAGGAGCTCGAATTTTTGCAAGATCAGAGCAGTGGTGCTGTTGAGGCACTGATTGTCATCAACAATCAGCTCCAGCAATCTGACGCAGCCATTGGCATCCTGCGCAAGGCACAGCTGTACAAGGAGGGAATCCAGCTGCGCGAAACTTGGTTCGAGAAGCTCGAGAGATGGGAAGAAGCTCTGGCCTTCTACAACAAACGCGAACGAGAACTTCCCAAGGGACAGCCACCTCCCATCGAAATAGTAATGGGTAAAATGCGATGTCTGCACGCCCTTGGCGAATGGGATGCCCTTGCCAACTTGACCGGCAGCACCTGGGCCAATTCTGCTCCGGAGGTACAACGAATGATTGCCCCGCTTGCTACCGCGGCCGCATGGGGTCTGAACAAGTGGGACTCCATGGACAACTACCTGTCATCACTGAAACGAAATTCGCCCGACCGATCCTTCTTCGGAGCTATACTTGCGCTGCACCGGAACCAGTTCCGCGAAGCCATTTCCTGTGTCGAGCAAGCTCGCGAAGGCCTGGATACCGAACTAAGTGCGCTCGTGAGCGAGTCTTATAACCGAGCGTACCAGGTTGTCGTCAGAGTGCAAATGCTCGCTGAACTAGAAGAGCTCATCGTCTATAAGCAATGCGACGAGAAGAAGCAGGCCACGATGCGCAAGACGTGGGAGACAAGATTGCAAGGGTGTCAACGCAATGTCGAAGTCTGGCAGCGCATGTTACGTCTGAGAGCCCTGGTCATCTCGCCTGCTGAGAACATGCGGATGTGGATCAAGTTTGCGAACCTGTGCCGCAAGTCTGGTCGAATGGGACTTGCTGAAAAGTCATTGAAGCAGCTTATCGGCTCGGATGCAGCTCTGGAAACCTTGATTCCATACTGGCCGGAGAGCAGGAACGAGCGGCCCTTGTCGACACCCCCTCGAAGCATTCCCGCCCAAGTAACCTACTCCATGCTCAAGTATCAGTGGGAGCTGGGGCAACAGCCGAGCGGGAAACGAGAGGGTGTCGCAGAGCGGACCCTGTACTGTCTGCAACGATTCACCAACGACACGGCGCACCGCTTGGATGTCGCCAAAGCACACCTCACAGCTCAAGCCGGAAGCGACATGAACATGCCGGTTGAGTATGGTTTTCAGAACCAAATGGACCCCTCCCTCATGAGCCCGCAGACACAGCGCGCATTGTACGACCAGACCGTGCTACTGGCAAAGTGCTACCTGCGGCAAGGAGAGTGGCAGATTGCCCTGAACAAGGACGACTGGCAGTATAGCAAGGTGCAAGAGATTTTGACCTCGTACTCCCAAGCCACCAAGTACAACCCGCGATGGTACAAGGCATGGCACGCATGGGCGCTAGCGAACTTTGAGATTGTGCAGACGCTGTCGGCGAGGAATGAAGGCCAGCTGTCAAGAGCAGATCAAGCGATGGTCATAGAGCACGTTGTCCCTGCCATCCAAGGCTTCTTCAAGTCGATTTCTCTCTCTGCCGGAAGCTCCCTTCAGGACACTCTGCGCCTGCTTACGCTCTGGTTCACCCACGGTGGAAGTTCAGAAGTCAACTCTGCGGTCATGGAAGGTGTCGCCAACGTCAGCATTGATACTTGGCTCGAGGTCATTCCCCAGCTCATTGCTCGGATCAACCAGCCCAACAAGCGCGTCCAGCAATCGGTCCACAATTTGCTCGCCGACGTCGGCAGGACCCATCCCCAAGCTCTTGTCTATCCTCTGACTGTTGCCATGAAGTCCTGGCAGAACACGCGGAGGTCGAGATCGGCAGCTCAGATCATGGACAGCATGCGACAGCATAGTGCGAACCTGGTGGCACAAGCCGACACGGTCAGCCAGGAGCTCATTCGCGTTGCGGTTCTGTGGCACGAGCTCTGGCACGAGGGCTTGGAAGAGGCGTCTCGACTTTACTTTGGCGACCACAACATCGAGGGCATGTTCGCGACGCTGGAGCCGCTACACGACCTGCTGGAGCGCGGACCAGAGACTCTGCGCGAGATATCGTTCGCTCAAGCCTTTGGCCGGGACCTCAAGGAGGCTCAAGAGTGGTGCCATCAATACGAGACCACCAAGGATGTCAATGATCTCAACCAGGCCTGGGATCTTTATTACCAGGTCTTCCGGCGAATTTCCAGGCAGCTCCCTCAGGTAACAAGCTTGGAGCTTACGTACTGCTCACCGAAACTGCTGGCGTCGAAGAATCTCGATCTTGCCGTGCCCGGAACATACAAGAGCGGGCAACCCGTCGTCAAGATCATGTCATTTGATTCGACCTTGAGCGTCATCAACTCGAAGCAGCGGCCGAGGAAGCTCACTACCAACGGTAGCGATGGAGTCTCATATGCCTTCTTGCTCAAGGGCCATGAGGATATCCGACAGGATGAGAGGGTCATGCAGCTCTTCGGGCTATGCAATACACTCCTCGCAAACGACTCAGAGAGCTACAAGCGCCATCTCACCATCCAGCGATACCCGGCGATCCCGTTGTCGCAGAACTCGGGCCTCTTTGGCTGGGTTCCGAACAGTGATACCCTTCACGTCTTGATCCGCGAATACCGAGAGAGTCGAAAGATCCTACTTAACATCGAGCACCGCATTATGCTTCAGATGGCACCAGACTACGATAACCTGACGCTCATGCAAAAGGTCGAGGTTTTCGGATATGCCCTCGACAATACCACGGGCCAGGACCTTTATCGGGTCCTGTGGCTCAAGTCCAAGTCGTCGGAGGCATGGCTGGAGCGTCGCACAAATTACACGCGCTCGTTGGGAGTCATGTCCATGGTGGGCTACATTCTTGGACTTGGCGACCGGCATCCTTCCAATCTGATGCTCGATCGAATCACGGGCAAGATCATCCATATCGACTTTGGTGACTGCTTCGAAGTCGCGACGAAGCGCGAGAAGTACCCGGAGCGGGTGCCTTTCCGTTTGACTCGCATGCTGACCTACGCTATGGAGGTTAGTAACATTGAAGGCAGCTTCAGAATCACTTGCGAGCACGCAATGAGGGTACTTCGGGAGAACAAGGAGAGTGTGATGGCAGTCCTGGAAGCGGTAAGACACGAGTATCCCCCCGCCCGCGGCGCATTCGGCAGGGCACTAACCACTTTGGCAGTTTATTCACGATCCTCTCCTCACTTGGCGGCTCACCAACGCCGCTTCTCCTGCTGGCCCCAATTTCCAGTCGGAGCGTGAGGCAGCTTTGGCCGGCCCAGCTGCGGCGCGGGCGCGACGACACTCAATTCTGGATGCGGACGTGGCCCCTTCGGAGCTGCTCGCTGCTGGGGAGCCTTCGGCGCCGCCAACGTCGCGCCCTCGCGCTCGCACCAACAGCTCTGCTGCTCCGGACGGCAACCTGGTCAACGGGGCGCAAGACATTGAGAGCCAAAACGCGAAGGCCGTGGAAGTACTGCACCGCGTCAATCTCAAGCTGACTGGCCGCGACTTCAAGAACAACGAGGAGCTGGACGTCGTCAACCAGGTTAACAAGCTGATTGTCGAAGCTACCAAGCTGGAGAACCTCTGCCAGCACTACATTGGATGGTGCAGTTTCTGGTGAGAAGTGGACGATGAGGCTGCGTACTGGTGCGGTAGGGCTCGACAGGAGCTCCTTGGTGAATTTCATCTTTGCTCGCGGCGGCTTGTGGTTTGTGGGTTTGACGGCGGCCGCAGGGAGGAGTTGCGAAGGGTCATGAAGCGTTTTCCCGTTTGCTCACGGAACGAGTCAGCGGAGACATGGAACTGTAATACCACCATTGAGGGAGGAGACCAGCGAGCGTGGACTTCTGTGAAGTTAGTATCATTCATTATCTTTGCCGTAGCCTAGGGTCGGTTTGCTGTGCTGCATTAAGGAACTCTCTTGTCCTTTGGATGGCCGTGATCTCAAAAGTGCATGCAATGGCTCTGTTGATGGCTTCGACGTTACCTTGAACTTCTATGGCTCTAAGAGACGAGCATCCTCTTCGATGCCGCTACTGCTCGAGCGCGTCGCCTCACGTCCTCCCCTTTGTCCGTCCCAGCGCTCGTGAGAAGCGCCACCCGCCAACAGAGCGACCGAGTCTCGGCCATGCGACATTCCGAAAAGGCTGTCCATGTCCTCAAGGGCGCGCCCTTTTGTTTCTGGGTAGAATATCCATATGGCCTAGGATAACATCCATATCAGTCTCGAGGGGAGCCGACGACAACGAGTAGTAAAGTTTCGAAAGAGAGGCTTGGGGCCCACCCACCGGCACGCAGATGAAGTTGACGGCCATGAAGAAGAAGTAAATGCCGCTACCAAAGCGGGCGATGCCAACGGGCCAGATCTGGGCGACGAGGATGCTTCCGATGGAGCCGCCCGATGCGGCAAAGTTGAGGCCGCGGGCGCGCACTGACGTGGGGAAGATCTTTATGCGAGTTGCTTCGTTAGTCGAGCCCACACTCTTGGCTCCTGTGCTGGTCTACGCTGGAAGAAGGGAGGGGGCACGTCTTGCGTACCTCTGCGCTGTACACCCAGGCAGCGGGACCGAGGCCCAGGCTGTAGCCCATGGCGTACACGAAGATGAAGGCAATGCAGACGACGTCGGCAGCTTTGTTTGCATTGGACGGGTACGCAAGAGGCAGTGCGCCGTTGACCTGCGGGCTTCCGTCAACATACTCCAAGAGGGACAGGAAAAGCCGATGCTCGAGCTTACCAACATGGCCACGCCCATGACCACACAGCCGCCCGCGAGGCACGCCCTCCGTCCCAAGCGATCAATCGCCCACATCTCCACGACCGTCATGGCAATCTTGGCCGTCATCTCGACGGCACCCGCCATGAGCGCCAGCCGCGTGCCCACGCCGAGCGCCCGCAGCAGCGTGGGCAGGTAATACTTCATGGCCGTGGCGCCGCACATCTGCGCCATGAACTGCAACAGCAAGGCGCGCCAGAGACGCGCGCGGAGCAGCGGCTCGCGGAACAGCGACAGCGACAGCGAGAGGAACGTCGTCCCGGCGTCCCGGCGCGACTCGACGTCGGTGCTGATGGCGTGGAGCTCGCGCGTCGTGGCTTCGGCGGCACAGGTGCCCTCGCGGAGCCAGCGGAGGACTCTGCCGGCGCGCTCCGTGCCCCCTTTCTCGATGAGCCAGCGCGGACTGTGCTTGCTGGTGAGCTGGCCGGACGCACAAATGAGCCGGCTGTGGGGTGAAGGGGAGCTGCTCACCTCTCTGGGAGAAAGGGTAGGCCGGCGGCGAAGATCAAGGCCGGCAGCAGCTGGACGAGGATCGAGACGCGCCAGCCCCAGTACTGGCCCGTCGGCCCGTCCCAGAACGTCATGCCGTAGCCAACCCT
The DNA here is from genome assembly GCA_024341135.1 of Tolypocladium album. Classification (NCBI taxonomy): domain Eukaryota; kingdom Fungi; phylum Ascomycota; class Sordariomycetes; order Hypocreales; family Ophiocordycipitaceae; genus Tolypocladium; species Tolypocladium album. The sequence goes on from JALHCF010000112.1 coordinate 90,352, forward strand.
GCGGAGACGTCAGTTCATGGCTCTCGAGGAGGAAATAAGGGGCGCGTCCCTACCATAGGCCGGCAGCTAGACCGGCGATGAAGCCGACATGGTTCATGGTGACAAACTTACCGCGCTCCTCGGCGGGCGCAACCTCACTGAGTCCGCCGTCAGCTTTCATCCCCACGAGCATTCCGAGAACAGACGCTCGCTCACCTCTGATACAGCGGCACACTCGTGCTCACCACGCCAACCCCCACGCCGCAGACCAGCCTCCCCAGCGCGAAGACCGCAACGGCCGCCTTGCCGCCGTCGGCGCACGCCATGACCAGCGCGCCCAAGCACAGCACCACGGTGCCGGCGAGCGCTGCGCCCCGGCGCCCGAGCCAGTCGGCGAGCGGGTGCGACAGCAGCACGTACGACAGGAACGTGCCGGCGTAGTAGACGCCCGTCACGACGCCCTTTTGCGCGGCCGAGGGGCCGCCGCCGAGCGCCGAGCGCCAGCCCGGGTGCACGAGCACCGACGAGAGCACGCCGATGTTGTAGCCCCAGATGGAGGCGCCGATGGCGAGGTGCAGGCACAGCGTGTACAGCCGCCGGGAGCCCGGGGGCAGGACTAGACGCGGCTTCATCTGGCTTGCTGCCCAAGCTGTGTCTGGATGATAAGTCCAGTCCCGCGAGTCGCTCAGATGCGGACGCTGTGCAATATGCTCCTATATGAGCTCAGACAATATGACGCTCCAGTTGCAAGTGCGCGAAAGATGGGAAGGGAAAAACGAATGAAACTAAAGGAGAAAGCACAAGAGACGCAGCGGTGGTTTGTTCGAATGTATGTGATTTGAGGACATAACGTAAACGGGCGTGCCGTGCCGTTGCGGGGCATCATCCACCGTCGGCTATGGCGGGGGACGGGCCGCAGTTCGTCTGTTGCCTCGATTGGCGCTAAGGACGACGGTGGTTCGGATAGTTGGTCATGTAGAGGACATGCCCGCAAACAGAGGACGGAACGGCAAACAGAGACCTGTGTACTGTTTGCATCAGTCAGTAGCATTGGCAGAATCTGCCGATGCAGTCACTTTGATAGTTGCGAGTATATATATCTACCTTACGTATTTGACTGGCTTAGTTGGATGAATCAAGGCTTGCTCTTTCTTCTCGGATCGCACAAAACGAACTGAGCATGAGGAAAAGTCGCAGGGCAGCGTCGCCGCCCACCTCGCATTCCCCGTCAAGCCTGGTCTCCCGTCAGCCAGGCTGGTACAAGTTCGTCTCATTTCTGAGCTTCTACCTAGTTGTGTTACATGTTTGCGCGTGGCCCAAGCCATCGCACATCTGAGCAGCGTCTCTATAGTTCGTCCTTGCCGTGGGCTTCCTCGCTGGCCTCCGGCTCACACGCCGCGGGCGTGCCAACCTCCATCTTGTACACGCATTTCTCCGACTCGCTGACCCTCCAGAGCTCGTCCGTCTCGGCGCACGCCAACCAGACGTCCGTTCGTCGCCGAGGCCCGTTCCAGCATCCCTGGCCGTCCTCGTAGCGCATCACCATTCTCTCGCCCTTGCCCAGGCTCTTTCCGTCCAGTCTCTCCTCGTCGTCGGCCATCTCGCGATCGATCCTGACAAAGTTGCCCATGTTGGTGTTGCCATGGCCTTTCTTGGAGTTCTGGGCCGTCTTGTCCAGCCAGGAGAGCTCGTACGTGTACTCGCCGGCCTCGATGCTGATGGTCTTGCCCTTGAGGGCACGGAAGACGTCCGAGGGCCCGTAGTCTTTGCCGAGGTCCTCCCTTTCGCTGTCCAGGGCCCTGGTTTTGTCCTTGAGATCTCTGTCCGCTTCTTCGACGGCCTCGCGGGCAGCCTTGGCGAGATGCGACTCGGTTCCCGCTTTGGCGCTGTCGGCGAGTATGCCATTTTTAATGAGCCACACCCTCAAGCCATTCACCTTCTCGTGGATGAGACCACGAACAAAGGCGGGAAGGTATGCCTCGAAGTTGTACACTGATAGATGCCATGTCAGAGGAAGCCGTGCACAGGAGGGACGGCCATGCTTACAGATATCGGTGTCGTCACTGGACTCGTCGAACTCCTTCCAGTTCACACCACCGGTCTCGCTGTCCTCCTTCAGAATCTCCTCAATCTCAGAGTCGGCCAGCTGGTCCTGAACTTCTGCCGCCTCGCGGGCAGCGTAGTCTTCAAACGACTTGACGGCAGCCTTGACGCCCTCGTCGTTGAAGTTGGGGTTATACTCCTCTTTGAACTTCTTCAGGATCGTCTCAAGCTCGTCAACCTTGGCTCGCAAGTTGTTGCGCTGCAACATGACGTTGTCGAGGGTGGCGCGCAGCTCGTTGACCCTCGCCTTGGCCAGGCCGACGAGCACGCCGAGCTTTCCTCCGGTGCCCTCGGCCCTGACGACCTTGCCCCGGTCTTCCATCTCGAGCGCGGCGTGCTGTTTCTGCAGTTCTGCCTTCTTCGCCTCGAGCTGTTTGACCTCCTCTTGCAGCTCGGCGAGTCGCCCCTCTGCTCGTCGCCGAATCTCCTGAGCGTCCTTGGCCATGGCCCTCCTCTTCTTGCCGGCCTTTTCCATGTTCTTTCGCTTCTCCTCCTCCAGCTTTCTGTGCTCCCTTCCAATCTCGACGCAGCGGTTCGCGCACTTGACACCGCCAACGCCGGCAAACTCCTCAGTGCCGTCGCAGCAGAGGTCGTAGTCGCAGACGCCATCATTCACGTACACAAAAGGGACGTAGGCGCCAATGTGGCCTTTGTTGGCGCACCAGAAGCCGGGCAGTGCGTTTGTCGCGTTTGTGCTGCCGGAGGGAGATCCGGGGAGGGGCTGTGACGGCGAGAGGGGATCAATGTGTGCGCACGCCGCGGTGCCAGGCTCGTCGGAGCCGTCGGGGCAATCGCATGTGTTGTCGTTGATTCTGCTCAAGCTGAGCTTGATTGAGGGATCCGTGATGCAGGCGAACTCGGTTTTCGCCTCGTAGTACGACGCAACTACGCGTAGTGGTTAGCAACGGCCGCCGCTGAAGCTGTCACGGAGTGGCAACCGGTAGAGGCACCAACTGACATTCGGGACTGACGCCGCGCGGCAGACTGCCCGCAGCAGCCGCAGTGACGGAGCAGAGGGCGCCCAACAGCACCAGGGACCGTGGCTGCTGCATTGTGAGCTGTGGACTCTGTGTGATGGTGTTGAAGAGAATCGAGGACGGCAGCTCCAATTGTCCCCCTGGCCCAACAGAACACGGTAACTTAACTGACCTGTCGCACTAGGCGTCACAGGGGAGCTCTCTCGTTCCGTAGTGGGGACGGGCGCTGACCTGGCGGCAAATACTCGGCTTCCCGCCGTTGAAGGGCACCTCAGTCAGGTTGATTTTCTGGGCCCCTCCAACCTCCAAAGAAAAAGTTGCCCGGCCATCGTCGTTCGTTGCTGTGCTCCCCCACGCATCTCCGACTCCCAGACGTCTACGCCAGCGCCTTGCAGCGCGCCGCCGAGCTCCCATGGCTCCAGCGCCGGATGCCCTCAGGGGCCTCGACTCCCTGGTGCAATCAGCCTCGACACTCCTCACCCAGCTCCAGGCGATTCTCACCGAAGTGCGAAAGAATCCGTCGGCACCCCCTCCATCCGGTGTCACGGCCTCCTCGTCCGCTCCTCTCGACGCCCTAGCCCTCGCCCACGACTCGGCTTCCTTGATCCGCGCCCAGGGCACCAAAATCTCGCTGCTCATCATCAACGAGCCCTTCACCCCGAGTGCCATCACAACCGTCGTCCGCGAGCTCGTCGCCGGGCCCGTCCCAGCCATCGTGTCCGCCGCACAGGCATGCACATCGGACAAGTACACCGTCACACTGCGCCAGGAACTCGCTACTCGATGCCGGCGCGTCCTCTCCGAGCTGCACGGGTTGCTGGCAAAAGTTCCCAGGGATGGCACGGTGCTGGCATTGGACAAGAAGTCGGGCTTCACTCCGGGGGAACGCGGCAGCATCCCCGCCACTGGTATTCTCTGGGCCGCCTGCGACGACGTCATCAGCCTGGCTAAGGGCGGCGTGGGGGGCTTCTTTGCCCAAAAGACGGGCGAGTGGAGGGACACGCTCAAGGACGTCATGGAGGAATTGAAAGAATGGGGTGACGAGGAACCGGAAGACGACGATGACGACGATAACGACGATGATGACGATGTTGATGAGTTGGCTGGCCAGCTGGGAGGAACCCACGTCGACGCCCAGGACGTGATTGACGACCTCATGAACTCCCAACCATCCATTCCCCGCAGCGACCCCGACCACATCCGCCCTCGCCTAGAATCCTCATTGAAACGCCTCCGCCTTGTCATCCTCCTGTACGAAGCCGCCATTAAGCGCCGCTTCAAGAAGCTCCCTGCTCTCCCCAAGGCAAGCGCAGAAATAAAGCTGCCGTCTCAGCTTGACCGCACTTCCCAGGCCCTCGAGAAACTCCCCAGTCGGTTCGAGGACCTGGCCGCTGCTTTTTACGAGCTGGAGCCGCAGGGCATCGACGAGGCCGTAGAGCAATGTATCGCCGATGCGATTGCGGCGAGCGAGTTGCTGGCTACGAACTGGGACGGCGCCGAAGATGAGTTTTCGGCGTGGGTCAAGAAGTTTCGGGCAGAAATCAGCAAGATAGAGTAGCGCAGTACACAAGAATCCTTTTGATGCTGAAACCGTGGCAATCTTACGGTGCTGCAAAAGGCCTTCGCCCTTGATTCCTTGCCGAGTTCCGCCTCTTCGATCAGCGTCACGGCATCCTACCAGTCCCGTTCCCATGCATAGCTGGTTCTCTTAAGCACGCCGTTTTCATCCAGTCACGGCATGCCTCGGGCAACACCGAACGAACGCTCTGCCACTCTGCTTCGGCGTATCCCGAGCATGCCTGCAGCCATTTGCGGGAAAAGTCACGAGAACGGTAGTCACCGCTTCTGCCATTGCTTCCCTTCAGGTCGTAATCTGTTTAGAATTCGAGTGTCCGGCGCTTGGCGTCTTCATCACCCTGATTTGCCTCCGTCCACATTGGGCCAAAAACGCGGCAACAAAGTGTCATCGCTTCTACGGTCGCTCTCCAATAAGCCAAGTCCCCCGCCGTATGCAAGATGCACGGCCTTCACAAAATTCCGCATAATATCGTCACTTCTTTCGTAGCCTTGTCCGGCTGCCAACCTCCCTACCCCCTCTCCACGGGCCTAAATCCTAAATCGATGCCACAACCTAGCGTCGATTTATTGCGCCATCGAGCGCGGCTGATCCGTACAGTTCGAGTACCCCAGGCGTTTGCCACCTGCTGCGGAATCGTCGTCGGTAACTGGCGTTCCGGGGGTCAGGGTTACCTCAGGTGAGAGCGTGATAGTGCCGTCGTCTTTCGCATCACGATTCTTTCCGTCCGCCGCGGTCGACGCCTCGGGTGTGAGAGTCACACCAGGTGTAAGAGTGATGGTCCTTTCCGTGTATCCGCTACCAGTCATGTCCATCGACTCCTTTTCCAAATGCTGCGTCTCCGCTTCCTCCTCCTTCACTTGCGATAGGGGTCGGACAGTAGTTGGCTCGCCGCTCTCGCCCTCGGGGTGTGCTGATCCGTCTTCGATGTTGACGCCGACCAACTCTGCCAAGCTGCGAAAATTGAACATCGGCTCATAGCCCGTGTCGCGATCCCCTTCGTCGCTGCGTCCTCCTGCCTGAGAGTTGCTGCCGTCAGGTCCCAAAAATCCTTGACCGCTGTAGCTGCCAGACGGGGTGTCGGCGAGAGAAGACCCTATGCTAGAGGCATTGCTCATCTGCCTTAGGTGAGAGCCACCTCGGATGTTTCCCGCTGTCGCTATAGGAAGGGAGCCTGCCGAAGAGTTGGCGGACGAGCCGGCTTCACAACGACCACGGTCGACACCTTTGCCCTTGCCTGTCGTAGCGTCGTCCCTGGCCGAGGGCTCGTGCGCGGGCGCGACGTCTGCTGTCGGCGAGTCGTCGCCCCTAGGGGCGTGAGGTGCCGAATGCACCGTGGCCTCCATCCGCAGGTTACTGGCCGCGCTGTTACCTCTTCTGCGCCCCAGATGGAGCGAGAGGCTGCTTCCGCTTGCTCCACTCACGCCACCCCCGTACGGGTCTCTACCCTGCTTCTTCTGGGCTTTGCGCTCTGCATGCTGACGCTTCTTGGCCTCCTTCCGCAACGCCTTTTCCTCCTTGCGTTTACGCTCCTCTTCAGTAGCCAGGGAGAGCCGAACTGCTTCCAGAAACATCATCTCCTCGAGCTCTTCCATCCTAGTGCGCCTGCCGCCGTCAGCGCCCCTGTCCAAGCCTCGATCGCCGGGTTCTGAGCCATCCGCGTGCCCAATGGCGCTTGCACCGTGCTCGAGTCCAGGCGTATTCGTGCCATTGCTACCATTGTTTCGTCGTCCAAATCGCGAAGTGCGCCTCTGGTCGCTGCCGCCCACTAGAAAAGCTGCCGTGTGAAGGGCTGTTGCTGCCGCTGCGCGACGAGCCTGGTGGGCGCGCGCAGAGGCGAGCTTTGTTGCCCAGTCCGGGCGGACACGATCGGTGGTGATGACGTTGGGCGCCGTCGCCGACAGACTATGAGTTCGTCTCCGCCCCACTTGCTGAGGCGACGTTGGCGAAAGGGTCGAGTTGAGCGAGCTCTGGGAGGACATAGCCGTGGATGAGGCGGGATGGGGGGACGCGGTGGAAAAAACGAGACCTCGGCGAAAGGGAGGGGGGTCATACGTGACGCCAAACTCGGGTTGCTGGCAGTAAGGGCATGCCGACGGCTCCGAGATGAGCATCTCTGGTGGATCCTGGGGGGAGAGCCCTTCGTTTGGGTCTCTGGCTTGGCCGTCGGGATGATGTTCAGGGAGGTGGGGTTCGGCTCGCTTGATCTGGACGAAGCACTCGCTGCAGATGGGCTGGTCGCAGCATCGAGTCCGATTTAGATAGGGCGGATATGACAGAAAGCAGATGGGGCATTCCGAAGCGTCCTTGTAGAGAAAGACCTCGATGGGTTGGCCGTTGACAAACGGATCGTTTGGCAGAGACACCTCCCTTGGGGTCAGATCAGTCGATGACGCATTGCGGGAGCTCACGCTAAGCGCTGCCGCAAGGGCCTTTGCTCTGGGCTTCAGTGCGTTCTTGACAGGAGCAGGAGCCGGAGCCGTCGGGGACGGCAGATTTGAGCTGCCGGCGGGCTCGCTACGGTCCGAGGCCGTGGACAGAGTCCTCCCACCCATTGGAACCGTCAGGTTCTTTAGGCTCTGGGCCGGTGCCGACTCCGTTGGGGGAGGTCGAGGAACCAAATCGGGGTCAGGGGGCGCATCTGCAGCTGGCACGGGCAGGCCGCGGGCGGCGGCAACGAGCTGATGCTCAGCCCAGCTCTCGGACCAGTCATTCAGGCCCCGCCAGAATGGCGCCAGTTTCCTCTCAATCTGGCAGACAAGTCAGTACGGCTCAAGAAAACGCTCGAGGCGTGTATTGAGTGGCAACGCACCTGTAGCGACCTCACGACTGGTTTGCTAAAATCTTCGGTACCAGTATATGTGCCGAGCGTGACCAGATAGCCCCCATCGACATGCTCCTCGCGTATGCTGCGCTCACGCTCCTTGGCCCGGGCCACGCGTTCGCGCTCAAGTCGACGAGCTTCGCGCTCCTGCCTCGTCTCGCGACGCTCGAACGGGGCATCCTGTCGGTCGCGAGTGTTGGACTGGAGGTTAAGAAGGCCGCCGAGATCACCCCTGCCCCGATGGCGGGGTCCGTCCGGGTGGTCGCCCGATCGTGACTCTTTTGTGTTGGAATTGCCCATGGCGATTGGATCCTCGGGAGATATGCGCTAAGGTACTAAAGGCGGTATCACACCGCTGGGTCGCCGCTTGTCGCTCGACTCGTATCGAAAGACGGCAAGTCACCGCCACTATCAGAACGCCGCTGCACGTGCTTCCCCAAGCTCATCCGCCTGGTGAGAGCAAACGGCGATGGGGTCTCGGGGACCTGCAAGGGACGAATGAAGAATTTGCACAAGATCGGTAGAGCTCGAGCACGGCGCAGCTTGGCTGTCGACAGTCGACGACGCAACCCCGGGGAGGCGGAGACGGTCTAACAGAATGGCGTCAGATGACGGAGGTAGCCGCCAAATGCATTTCGCAGCGGCAACAAAGCTTCTATGGCGGGCAAGGTAGTCGAGCAGCCGTGATCGCCTCGTTGGGTTGATGCAGAAGCGGATAGGCTGCGGGATCGAGTAGGAGCGAGTTGGCACCGGGGCAAAGCAGGGGGCCGGGGAGGATGCGAACGACGACTGGTGGAACGCCCGGCCGAGGTCGAGCGAGTCGGAGCGCTGGGGGGAAAGCGAGCCTGCTACCAGAGCCGCTGTTGTTGCTACGGATAGATTTCGGCGCCGGCACGGGGCGAGAGTGAGACGATAAAGTCGTCGGCGTCAGAGGATGATGGCGGGAGGAGGACGGACGTTGGGATCCCTTTCCAGCTGGCCCGAAGGCGGGAACGGAACAGGGACGCCGGCCTGCAACCGCACCCAGGACGTGGTGAATCGCGGCAGAATCAGCTGCAACCTTACGGGCCTCCTCTGGACTTAGCACGCGCCACCAGCGCCGGCGGCCACCAAACCGGCAGCTCGCTAGCAGCCAATAGCCTGTACCTACGAGTAGTAGTTACTGCCAGGCGTACACACGCGGCGGCCAAACAGAAACCAGGTCTTGAAGACGGTGCACCGTCCGGGACCATCGCAATCAGGGAATGGACGGATACACGACGGTCCCGGAAGGCGCCGAGTCGAGTAGGAACTGCAACTCGTACATGCCCGTACTCGCTCGCACTCGTGGGCGGGCGGGGGCCGATTCGTACCAGAGTGACGCCCTGACGTGCCCCCGCTGAGGTCATGGCCTCATCATCCAAGCTGTCTGCGCTGGGCCGCGGAATGCAGAGAGGCCCCACCCTGCCGAGCCCAGCTTGCTAAGATGCACACGTAAGTCAATTGCAGGAGCACGGGCAGCCTCTTGGGAGCCCCGAGAGCTGCTGCATCTATGCAGGCCCAAACATCTCGTCGTCGAAAGACCTAATGCAGACCACTGCAGCTCTCGCCGTCCCGAGAGCAGCTGCAGCGAGGCCTACTGTTCTTTCCAAGACCACTTCCATGTGATAGACCAGTACCGACAGCACTGTGTCCGGGCTAGCCTGGCCGCTTCCGAGGCTTCCGACGCCGCGAGCAGATGCCGCCGCGACCGGTGCCCCGGTGTACGGAGTACTCGTACGTCAATTTCTTCCTTCCCTCGGGTTTTGTAGATCCGCTGCAACTTCAGGCACGCTGTGGGACTTTCCAAGGCACGGCTGGCCCTGGGCAATGGACGCAAGCCACCAGTGCCTCGCGGCGCCCCAAACCATCCCTCATCTGAACACGTGAAATGAAGTCTGGTCTCTGCCGGTCGGCTGGCACTACCTTACCTAAGGACGGAGTGCGCCCCAGCTCGTGCCCTCAGCTCTCATCTCATGCGGCGTGCTGCAAACAAACATCCGGGGATGAAACAGTCTTATAGGTGTGCAGCGCAATTGTACCCAAGGCTTTCGCATTTGTCCAAACCAGCCGAGCGGGTCATCGTGCCCGCCCGTGCAGCCAAGCCTTCGATGAGAGCTTCGACAACCTTATTTGGAGGGTCCTCCGCTGTCTTGGCTGCCGGGACGCATGCGGAATCTGGTCCCCGCCACGTCTACCCTGTACCTGGAGCCAAACGGCAGCCGAAGACAACCTCGCAAGAGGCGAGTCTGCTTCAATGGATGAGTGGTAAAACCGCCTGTCTTGCGAAACGGGAAACCTAGACCTTGATTCGAATGGCTCCGTAAAAGCTTGCCGGTGCGAAATATGCGAAAACTTAGGACCCCATTCTGAACCATTGACGTCGTCGACGGTTGACCGTATAGCTTTGTAAGTCATACCTAGCTAGTATATGTAGTAAGGGTAAGGTAGTCTACACCCAATGTGTACATCCAGTGCGACCTGTTATGCCTACGCCAATAGAGGACATCATTCCCTCGGGTATCTTCCGTACGCTCCAAGCACCGACTCCGCTCATGCATGGTCTACCTCCTTGGCGCCCACGCCTGCAGCCATTCCCTCATGCCATCTATCGCGCCCCTCTCAGCTTCGGCCGCCGCAACACACCACTCGAGGTCCCAGATCTTCTCCGCAGAAATCATATCAGCCAGTCGCCGCCGCCTCTGGTTAGCTTCGTCAACGCAGAAGAACATGGGCTCGCCCTGGTTCGGAATCTTCTCGAGAAGCGGCTTGACCAAGGGCAGGGCGGCCGAAGCCGACGACCCCTTGGCGTCCAAGCCGGCGTTGGCTCTCGCCGTCTTGCACCACTCATTAGCGCAGTGAGGTTTTCCGCAGCCAGTCATCAGCTGTCCCAGGTACCGTCTCTCGATCCGCCTGCGCAGCGCCTTGCCTTCGGGATCGTGCATGCTCACGTACAGTGGCCCGAAGCACAGCGAGCAAAGACCGATTTCGTTGCCGGGACCTTGGCCCTGAGCAGTCCCGGAGCCCACTTGACCCTTGGGTCCAACGCCGTGCAAGGTTCTGCCGCAGTTGACATTGCGGCATATCAGTGGCTTTGCTCGGCCGACCTTGTCGAGTTCGTGGTGCTTCAGGTGCATTTCCATGTCTCTCAGGCGAACAATCCTGTCGCAGAGGTGGCATTCGGTGGTGCGGGCTCCGTCTTCCAACTCGTGCGCCGTCATACCCGAGAGGACAACCTCTGGAGCTGGGTTGAACGGATCTCCTCCCTGGGGCACTTCAAGGTGGCAGAATCGACAGAGGATTAGCTTTCCTGGGCAGATGCTAGTCCGATGTCGTGCGAGGTCAGGAAGCGAGTTTGTAGAGAACCCGCACGACGGGCATTGGCGCATCAGGTGAAACACCTCGTCGTGCCTGGCCTTGCTCGCCACCGTGTTTCCGTGCCCACTATCAAGCTCGCAGTGCCAGTGTGCTTCCCACTCAGCGGACCCCTTCTTGAAGACGGACTTGCAATGCGGGCAAAGGATGTTGTTCCTGCGACAGAAATTCTCATGCAAGACAATGGTTCGCTTCGGGACCCATTGCAGACAGTTCTTGCACTGCTCATCGTCTCCGTCCTGATTCTCGCTGCCGACATCCGTGACCTCTGCCTGCTCATCAGCCGGAGCAGCCTTGGCTCGAAGCGTATACGCAATCGGGGCTGAGGACTGCGCATCTGCTGCGTGACTGGGTGCGTGGATCGACACCAGGATCGTCTCGGCACCTTCCAGCTCCACATTTGTGGGAGAAATGGAAAGGGACTTGCTTCCGTGCTTGGCAGGGCCAAAGTCGCCAAAGACATGGGCCGAGTCGCGTGGCAATGCCCTCTGTCGAGAGGACTTCGGAGTGACGAACACGTCCAGACTCTCACCCTCCGACATGCCGCCGAGCGCGATTGTCAGCGGCTGTGAGCGGTTCCACGACGGAAGCACGTAGTCGACATAGTCGCCAGGCGACACCTGGCCTTGGACTTCCTTCCAGATATCCAGCTCGCCCCCTTCGGAGGACCCGTTCTCTGGCTCTGGCCGCGCTTTGGTCATGATCTGCCGCAACGTTTCCCGTGCCTGCTCCTCATTCAAAGCCTCGATATCTACCTCGAGATCGGTATCGACGACGCAAATCGCGTCGCCCTCGGGAGCGAACTTGTCGACCAAAAACTTGAATGTCTCACCCTGAACACCATCGATGGAGAGGATGGCGTCCTTGGTGAGACAAGTGAAGTTGTCTCTGAGATAGCGTTCCAGCAACGCTTTCCAGTCGTCGGGGTTATAGCCCGCTTCCAAGGGTCGCAATCGTACGTACGTGCCTTTGGGCAGCTGCATGGCGTGGACGGTGACTTGAAAATGTGGTATAGTCGGGGGTTCAGCGGTGAGGTCGATGTGCTCATCGGGTGCGGTGCCTCTCGTGGCGTCGAGGTTCTCTTCTTCGATACCCAGAGCCTCCAACAGGAACGGACTCAGACCCAACGTCCCTTCCGGAGCCGAGAACTCGCGAATGCCCGTGTAGACGACATTATTGTTCCTCGGGTTCACAAGACGGAATATGAGCGGGTGCGGCAGCTGCTGGGTATTCTCCTGGACCCCATGACCGCTTGAATGGCTGGGGCCGTACGGATTCAAAGGGTCGAAAGAGGTGAAGGTGGCACCGGCGGCTTTAGACGATGGGGCGGCTGCGAGAAGCTGCTCGAGGGCGGATTGAGGGAGGATGATCTTGTCTCCTGTGAGGTTTCTGGGGGCCGTTGACGCGGGAAGTAGGACAGCGTATGCGCGCGACCAGCGCAGAGGCTGGGATCCGTCCATGTCCCTGGCTAGAGCTTGCCAGGCGGTGGTGGATGGCGAGGTTGCGACGTCAAGGGTGCAATTGCGCACCAACGGGTCCGACTCTCTGCAACGCGACCGGGCAGAGAGAGCTGGCCATGTCTGTGAAGAGAAAGAAACAGGATACTAATTGCTCAAGGCACCCGGAGCAAGCCAAAATGAGCATTCATCCATCGAGAGGTGCTCAGTCAGCGGATTCCGTCACGTTCCATCCGTGGCGTGGAGGCCACTTGGGCGGGTCACGTGCCGGGAAGCATGTGCATTGGAGCCTGTGAATGGGCAATGATGGATCATGGATCAGCCATTGCCCGTTTCCGTGCCTTTGCACGAGCGACGGGGGGCTTGGGATAGCACGAGTAATGGCCGGTAGAGTGCTCGAGCGCAACTGTCTGAGGGCGGCGTTTGCATTGGTGAGGGCTCTTCAGTTCTCGGGCGACGGTGGAATGACGATGATGCGCAGCGCCCCGCCGGCGCCTCTCCCGGACGTCGGTCCGGGTGCCCAAAGCCGTCTGCATCGCTTTCTGCCCATCGCCGAGTGCCCGTACCTAAGGTATCCTACATATGGAGTACTGGTACCTAGGCAAGGTGGTACCATCTACGGATAACTTAAGGGGCGACGGGATTAAGGTACCCAAGTACGGAGTACTCGTACTCGTCCACGCACGCCCGGGACCCTGGCGAGCTCAACCCCAACCCTTGCCCACCAAACGGCCCGCGGAGGGGACGAATGCACCACCGCCGTCCGGGCAAGGTGGAGCACGGCACTGGCAATAGCGAGTTGCAGCGGCGCGTGAGCTGCGACAGACGCACGTCGGCGACGCAGGACCCCACTGGTCCGGCGAAGGGTGATGCTATCGGGGCGGCAACGGCAACCAACCTAAGGCAATGCCATTCGCGGGTACTCCGTACATAAGCGCATTACGTCTTGCCTGCCCATTCGCCTCTGTCCGCCCGGCGTTGGGCCGCGCGTGGCGCCGGCAGCGACTCGCCGTGGTTGTGCCATCCTCGACAGCCCGACTGGTCCGATAAGCGTCGCCCTCGACCTGGTGGCACGACGGAGCGGACGGCCCCTTTGCGTGCTTCTGGCCCAAGCTCCTCAGGCGCCCCAACCTCGCCGCCCCGGGGCACGCGCGGGCCGAGACACGACGTGCCCAGGAGTACCTAAGGTATGATAACTCCCGTGGTTGGAGCGGGTAGAGGAGGGGACCGACCGCCAAAGTACGAGTACGAGTACAACACCACCCTGCAACCCGCCTCTTGGCTCCCGGGCTTCACCTCCAACACCTTCGCACCAGCTGCAACCTCGAGGGCTGCACTTCAAACACCAGAGCAGCGTCGACACGCCTGCGGTTGGACAAAGCCACGCCCGTCCGCACGGCTACCCAATCCCACCCCGGCTTCTGTTTCAGCGAATGGGCCTTTGCCCTGCCCGGCCGCGTTTGAGCGGCGGAGCGTAATCTGGATCTGTCTCACGGGCCCCAGACGCCTGAGTACAGACGGACCCCGGGACGACGGGTACGTGTACGGTACGTGCGTGACAGATTTAACCTTACTCGGCAGCTCTATCTTGCGTCGCACCCCAGCCCAGATCTGGCGTCCTGCCACTTCACCGAACCCTCTCTTCCTGACCTGACTTGCCTGCCCTCTTCTTGCTGCGCGACGAGAGGCGGCCGTCGACTGACCGTGATTCACCAGCAGACATCGCCACGACACATTGCCTAGCCGGCCCCCTACGCTGACGACTCGACGACAACCTCTGCCCTCCGTGGTCCGTATAAGCCATCATCTCCACCGCCCTATCTCGTCTACCAACCTCACCCGGCCTTCTCTTCCGCGCCCTGGCAGCCTGACATGAGCCAAGCTACCGTCATCGGTCATACGCGTGAAGAGCTCGAGGCAACATCACCATCTCTCTTTGACATCCTCCACAACTCCCTCGTCCTTCGCAACACCGTCCCCCATCTCCCCGTCTCAAGTCTCCTGGGTCTGGGTGCGACCGATCGAGCGTTCAGAGCCCTCATCTTCAGCACCCCAGGTGTCTTTCGGCATCTTGACCTCACCAGCGTCAAGCACGCCCAGTTTGACATTGACGCCGTCGACCACGGCGGCGAAGTCTGGCGAAACGTCCAGCTTGATGAGTATCTGACTGAAGATGAGTGAGCAGCCCGACGATGACGGCCGTTCGACGGCCCATTGCTGACTTGTTCGTGTGCCTCAGCTTCTACTCGGGCCCGCTGAGAGGCATCTTCTCGACCCTCAAGCGGCGCGACATCCTCCAGGATGTCCAGACTCTTATCCTCGATGGCCTCTCCGTGACGGCCGAGCTGTGCCATGAAATCATCAACGACGCCTCCTTCAGCGTCCGCATTCTGTCCATCCGCGACGTGAAGAACCTCAACCAGGGCAAACTGCGCGGCGCACTGCAGTATGCCTGTCGCAAGTCCCGCCCCGCAGGCACTCCTCGCCTGAAGGCACTCTACGTCTTCGGCCCCAAGGACCCACTGCCTCTGGCCGGGTCGACGGCTCCGGCGGCGGGGGCTGGCCAGCTCCGATGCTCGTCCGTCGGCTCGGGGTGGAACCACAAAAGCCAGATGGCCCTGTCCGTGTCTCTCCGGCGACAAGGCGACGCCTGGTGGTCGAAAAGGGGTCGTGTCATTTCGCGCCCTATTTCGGACGAGTGGGTCAATTGTCTGATGGCCTGTGAGGGCATCATCGCCTTCGACGCCCTGCTCTGCCACGGCCCTCGCCACCGCAACTCTCCCGCCTTTGGCAAGACCTCGCTGCGGGCGACCTCTGGGCCCGCGGCCGCGACTCATGCCGTCTCCGGCTGCGAGGACTGCGGCAAAGCTCCGGAAGGGGTTGTTCACCCGACGTGCACTCCGCCAGCTCTCCTCCCGCTGCTCACCCCGCCGCCGCAGCTCTCGTCGTCCCTTCGCGCCGCAACCTCACCTCACCAGCCACACCAGCGGTTCGTGGCTCGCTGCACCGACTGCCTACGCGAGCGGTACTGTTCCGGGTGCGACAAGTGGTGGTGCGAGAACTGCTACCAGCTGCCGGGGCAGCAGGGACCCCAGGATGATGTCAGCGACTTCCTAGTAGTCGAGGACGGCGAGGACGATGCTGTTAGTGAGTCCGAGAGCCTGGAAGCATTGCCTATGCCCCCGAAGATCAAGGTACGGAACAACACCTGTCATGAATGCAGCTCTAGGAACACACTGGCACCCTGAAGGGCATACGCTTGGACGACGGGACGGAGATAAATTGGCTGCCAAGCTGGTTTGAACAAAATCCTCCTCGAATTTGTATGCGACACCAGCTGCCACCCTTGGCTATGGTGGGAAGGGCGCACGTCGCGATTGAACCGTCTCCGAGCAAAGAACGTCTGCTAACGGCCCTGCTACTAATAGATCCGACTCTCCAAGAGCTGCTGGGAATGCGGCAACAACGTGAGTGTCTCCAAAAATCTGCTTCGGTAAGACGACAACTAACTCGAACACATAGTGCGACTCTTGCATCGATCAAACGCAGAGGGTTTGCAGGAAGTGCTGCGGCGGGTACTGCATCATCCACAACGAGGGGTCATCGGCCAGCCACGTAAGTAGCCAGGCTATGCAGATCCAAGATGATTGAAGGCTAATTAATAACCTAGTGTGATTGTACGTCCTTGGGACTTGGGCGTATTTCGTGTGGACAGAGATGCTAATTCCGAATATAGGGTGCGTATCGCGAGGCCGCGGCCTAGGGAGGCTGTGAATTTGGGCCTGATGCCGCCATGGCCATGATATACACACCAAATCACGCCGGAGTACCATCCGGCTGCCGCTGCCGCGATACAGAACCTGGGCCTTCGGGGTGAGCATTGGCCACAGGGCCCTTGCCTGACCACCCCAATGCGAGGTGAAAGACGTACAATTGGGAAAGGAAAAAACGCAAAAGATAGGATCGATGAACATCGTTCATCTGAGGAGGCCACGGCTTTGGGCAGTGTCCACTGGGACCTATTTCCGCATGAATGCACGTATCTGGGAGCGGACTCTTCTCAATTTAGCGAGCAATACACCACTCATTCAACAACTAGCTACCTTCTTGATGACATCCTCTGCGTGATTATCCTGCCTCGAAATCGGCATCACCATGAGAGGATGAAGCAATATCTCCTGTCCAGGTTGTCTACCCAGGGCTTGAGCTGGGCTTGCTCTCCCTGGAACTGCGCGTCCGCACCAGTGACAGCATTGTCACAGAATGTTCTTCTAGACATGGCTAAATTGCCCCAGTGCCGGACTATAGTGTCCGAACGTCCCAGAACAGGCCGCAGGTTGCGGCGCTGGGCTCGCGCAGTCGCCGATGCTTCCCACTACCCGACGGAAGCGGTGGGCCATCCGAGCACGGGCTGCGTTTCGTTTCCTAATATAAGTTATCCCCCGGACGGGGGCAGGGTCGCGACGGGCACTAGTGTCGCGGCCTCATATGGAACGCGTCTCAGCGGCACCGAGCCTGACACTCCCTGTCGCGGTACATGACCCTTTGGTGTACAAAAATAAGCCCCGGTCGAGAAAGCTCCTCACGGCACCTGGATCCCCGTCGCAAATTTACGCGCCACGAGCGCTGCGCCAATCTCTTCGTACTCCTGCTTGGTGACGGCAACCTTGTCAATGTTGGCGTGGCTGGCCATGTTGGCAGCGCCCGACCAGGTGCTGAGGATGGGATCCGCCGGTCTGGCGACGCGCACAACACAATCGTCCGGGACGCGCTGCACCACCTCCCTCTGCAGCCGCTGGATGAAGCCGTCGAACAGAGCGTTGCCGCCGACCACGACAATGTTGGCCAAGAGACCGGGCCACAGCCCAACCGGAAGCTGCTGCAGCGACTGCTGTACAAGGTCCGCGAGCCCGGGCTGTCGCATTCCCATGTCGGACGGACTGAATATGAGTTCTGGGACCGTGAAGCGTTCGTTGCGCAGCGTCAAGATATCCTCGTCCGCCTGCCCGCCACCGGCCACCCTCCTGGCCTTGGAGTGCTTCGCGGGGTCGTACTCGCGGAGCTCGCCCTTGGCCCTGGCGTGGAAGTCGGGCAAGACGTAATCTTTGACGATGCCGCCACCGGTCGCGTAGCCCCGACGCCGGTCGCCCTTGGTTCCCTTCCACGACGCTTCCAAGTCGGCCTTGAAGTCGGCCGAGACGTAGCACGCTGCCTCCTTCATCTCGTTGACAATGTACGTGTCGTTCCGCACGTCAAAGTGCCGCAGGGATATGAGGCGGGCCAGGTAGTTGGTGAGGACTTTGCCGCCAACATCGAGTCGTCGGACGGCAGAGTGCAGCGGCTGCCCGCGCAGGACGGGCGTGACGGTTGTGTGAGAGTACCCGGAATCGACGAGAAGAAACACTTCAGCGGGAGTGGCTGCGGCAGTAGGCGCATCCATAGGTGTGCGGAAGAGACTTTGGACATCGTGGTAGGCGTTGAAAGCCGGCCCTAGGTGATTCAAGGTCAGCGAGTCCGAGCGTCGCGTTGCTTCGTTCCGGATCCCTACCGATGCCCCGATAGTAGCTTGCGAAGCCATACTCCTCGAAGACAACCTGGTCGCAGTTCGTCTGCAGCGCAGGTAGGCCATTCGGCGATTCCGCCAGAACCAAGCGCATCTCGCTCGGTTCGCATTTCTTCAGGGGCGCCTTGTCGTCGAAAAGCTCGTGGTCCCAGATTTCCTTCTGCGCCTCCCAGTTGACGATGAAGCCCTTCTCGACCGGCAGTCGAAATTGCATCTCGCCGAAGTCGCGGCATTTGTCGAGAGCTGAACCCACATAGATCTTCTTCGCGCGGTCGCGCGCAATACAGTTCGGGATAACGCGAGGCTCGCCGGGGACGCCGCCTTGGACGAGTCCAGCCTTCAGGCTGTGGCCCCCATTGTCGATCACCAACGTCGTCGCGGGACGGGCTGGAGCGGCGGGTTTGGACTTGCGGCCCCCTGCCATGGAGTCGTGGTCTAGGTTTCTATCAAGGCGAGCTTGACAGAAACCCCCGAAGTGAGTATGAGCGAGATGTTGGCTGGAGAGACATCCCGTAACGCGGGTCTCGCGACCGTGAAGTCGAAGGTTGGAGGTGATTACATAAGTCAAGGTACCTAATGTTCGCCCTCGGCGGCCGCTCTCCCAGCCACGCGAGCTGGAATCTTGCCTGGAATCTTTGAAGCAGGTGGTCAAGTGAATGGCTCTTGAGCCTATTAGTTGCACAAACGTCCGGCTTCCGTCGTGCATTTGATCACCTCGCAACTAAGGTACTTCGTCCGTGTCGTCACCGCGAAAAGAGCAAGCACATCCACCTACGTGGGCCCGCCAATTGACCAACCCGTCGACCTAGCAGAAGTTCACCCTGCCCACGGTCTCACCTCTATCCCGCCTTCCAGCCAAAGATCCCTACGGACAAGACATTGGTGTCTGTTAGGAGTCGCCCTCTGCAAGTGGACTTCCACGCTGCCGGGTCTGTGGCGGCAAGCTATATTTTCGCGCTCTCTTTCGTTTGCTCAGCCGTCAACCCCCATCTTTCTGCTACATCGTCTTGCGGGATGACGCCCTTGACCGTCCTCAGGTTGATAAAGGCCTCACCTCCACTCTCCCAGGCGTGATCCCTCCAGCTGCCCAGACATGGCCACATCTTCTCCCTGACGACAGCCGCAATCTTGTCCCTTCTCTGCGCCGCGCCGTCGTTTGCGCCGCTTGCGAGTCCGACCACACTCTTCCAGAGGTTCCACGTCTCCTCCAGCTCCTCCACGGCGGACACTCCCATGACGCTGATGCCGATCCGCGACGGCAGACCGTCCTTGTCGACTCTCGCATCGGCGAGCACGCTGGACGGGTACGACACGGTGCCGAAGGGTGCGCCAATCCGGGCCCAGTTTTCCAGAGCCCATCGGATGGCGACCTCTTCAAGGTGCTCGCCGTTTCCCGAGGCGATTGCTGCCAGTTCGTTGCAAGCCCTGCGCAGGGCGGGCGGCGCAGGGTGCCACGAGGCCATGGGCCCGTTGTCGACGCCCCTCGTGGTCAAGAGGCCCATGCCCAGCATGCTGGCGTTCAGGACGCACTCGACGCCAGCACCGCGAAACCGCTCCAGCAAGTCCGCCCGCCCTAGCCGGCTGTTCTGGACGCAAAAGTGCCCGTACGACATGACTGCATCCAGCGGCTCGCCTGTCTGCTCCAGGATCATTTCCGCGAGCGAGGCCAGCACATCGACCGGATATCCGCTGATGCCAACGTAGCGAACAAGGCCTTGGTCGCGAAGCCGCCGCAGCTCCCGCACGGCGCCGAGGACCTCGGCCGGCGAGACAAACTCAACATCGTGGGTGTAGACCAGGTCTAGGTACTGCGTGCCCAGCCGCTCAAGGCTACGGCAGACGCTGTACCGAATCCAGGCCGGCGAGTAATCGAACTCATTGCTGGCGATGCGCCCAGCCTTCGTGATCAGAAAATATCCCTGCCGCGGCGGCGGCGGGGTCAACGTCCGCAACGCATCGCCGAGGAGGATCTCGGAGGGACCGTAGTACGGCGAAGTGTCAAAAGCCGCAATATCGTGCTCGAGCGCGCGGCGCACAATATCAGTGTAGGGCATGAGCGTCGGGTCAGAGTGGTACTGCGTGTTGAAGGTGGCCGTCCCCAAGATCAGGGGTGGCAGCACTTGGGAGAGCGGCTTCCGCGAAACACCCATGGCTGCGTCGACGGCTCGTCGCAATGTCACCTCGAGCTGCGAATTCTGCACATGATCATGTAGAGGCAACGATGCTGGTCTTGTCGCTGGGAAGAGGAGAGCAAGGGCCGATGGGTCCGTCGCGGCCCACTCGGCGCTCAGTCACAGTACGTGACGGAGAGAGGGAAAAACTCGATGGTTTGTCAGCCAGCGGCATCGACAGAGCAAAGATCACGGACGTTGGAGCGGAAGCTGCAGGTGGTATTAGTTGGTCAGTGATATGACGGCTACGAAGTAAAGGACAAAAGACGCGCATGACGAATCTGCAAGCGTAATCCCCATCGGCGGTTGGCCCAACTGGCTCCAACAGGAACCGGCACGGCAATGCGATGATTCTTCCACTACAGACGCTGGTAGCGCGGCAAAGTCAGAATGAGCAGCGCGCCCGCAAACACTTGCATAGTCGCTGGCAGACGGATTGATTGATCGACGCCCATTGACGATATTGCCAGCCAGTCCAGCCACTAACGCTTCACTACAACTCAAGATTGGCTGTCGTTGTGCATTCATCGTATTGACCAGAAATGATTGCTCCACGACTTTTTTAGCCCGCCAAGGAGTGCCAATGCTTTAAGGATACTAATACGTGAGGGACCAATAACCAATCACGGTCCATCCTCTGTGGCGCAATTGGCTAGCGCGTCTGACTGTTAATCAGGAGGTTGAAAGTTCGAGCCTTTCCGGAGGAGGATTCTTCTTTTTTTGTCTTCTTTTTTTATTACCCTGCTCAGCTCCCAAGCACAGAGCAACTGGGTGACCAAGAAAGCAGCACGGCAAGAATATTAAATTTTGGCAACATAGGTTTCGTGGTTTTATTAATTATCTCATCGGAAAGGGGCGGTTGCGGTAGGGCTATGTATTCGACCTCCATTTGTACTGCTGTTCCCTTTTTTTTTATCCACCTGCAGATGCAAGCATCCTAGTGCTCCGTTGTCCCTAGATATATCAACTCTGCTTCACGTACCTCACTGTGCTTAATACAAGACGTTTTTGAGGGACGATCTTTCACTGGCTGCAGGGTATCTGGAACCGCTCTTATCTCTGTACCCATCGCGTAGCCGCTCCCAGGTGGTGCGGCCTTCCTCCTGGGACAGAGTGTGCTGCGAACTGGTCTATGAGCATGCGCAGGCGCATCGACATCGGCGGTTCGACCGTCGGTGCAGAAGATTTGGGTGAGGATGCAGAGGCTGTGCCGCCTCTTCGCGATAGTGTCCACATCCATGTCAATGTGTCGCGGGTGTCCGGGAGACGACAGCCCTGCCTCAGTTTGGACCCGAGCGAGAAAATAGGAAGGCCATCCTGGATGGGATACAATCTCGCATACGGATTATAGCGACGAGTCGATCTCAGACTGTCACTATGCGAGCATCACCCGTACAAGCGTGTTCAGCTCGAACGGTTATACCTACCCTGCACCCCCTACTTAAAGCTTGACGGAAGTCAAACTTCAGTCATGCAGTTAACCCCACATCTTGTTCAGCCCATACCAACTGCCGTGGTTAATCCAATTGATCTCATCACGACATGTGGTCATGACACAATTTGCACTCGACCTGGCCTGCCGTTGGCCTCCGCCTTACATTGTGAACGCTGCTACATAACGTTGTGGGTTAATGCACAAGGTAATCAACGTACGTGTGATGGTGATCAGCAGAAAGTGGTTGTCGCAGGCGGACCATCTAATACTCGCGCGTACTTCAGCTCATCTCGTGTTTTCCGGGATTATTTTTGTTGGCAGCGGACAAACACGTGAGAATCATGGAGCTATTCGATTTGCTCTGTCATGATGGGATGCGGAGACAAGTTTCACACATGCGAAAGGTAGTCGAGCAGTTGAAACTCATATTTAGATAGAGATTTACAATGGATACGGTAGCAACTGGAAATAATAAAATGGTTCTCGCGACCAACGCCTCTTCCCCGGGGTATGTTCATCCACCTCAACAACGCGCATTAATAGGATATCATTTGAGAGACCAGCCCTCGCTTAGGCGCGGTGCTCGACATCCCCAGCCATCTTCTCCATGTAGTCTCGCTCGTTGGTTCCGGCGAAGGTCTCGTGGGGCCTCCACTTGGCCGAGGTACGGGGGGTGGTCTCCTCCATCATCTTGTCGACCTGCTCCAGGGACAGGCCCTTGGTCTCGGGGACGAGGAAGTAGGCGTAGACGAAGGCGCAGGTGCAGAGCCCGCCCCAGACGAAGAAGACGGACGACTTCAGGTTACCGTAGTCCGAGCCGACCATGTAGGGGGTGATGACGGCAATGATGGTGTTCCACAGCCAGTTGGAGGCGGTGGACAGGCCGACACCGCGAGAGCGAATGGGCAGCGGGAAGATCTCGCCGATGACGATCCAGGCACCGGGGCCCCAGGTCGAGGCGAAGAAGAAGATGAAGATGGCGATGAAGGAGATCTGAGCGTTGACGGCGGGGATGTTGTCGGCAATCTGGTTCTTGCCAGTAGGGTCGTTAGGGTCGGGGTGGGTGTGGTTGAAGCCGATGGTGACGCCGACGATGGCGACCAGGAACTGGCAGACCAGCATGCCAAAGGCACCGACAATGAGGATGGTGCGGCGACCGAAGCGCTCGACGGTCCAGAAAGACAGAGGCGTGGAGAGCACGTTGACCAGAGTGAAGATGAGGGAGATGAGGAAGGAGTTGCTAATGGCGCCGGTGGACTGCAGGAAGGGGGTCGAGTAGTAGAAGATGAAGTTGACGCCGGTCCACTGCTGCATCATCTGCAGAGAGGTGCCGAGAATGGTGCGGCGCAGGTTGGACTTGGACTTCCACAGGCTGCCCTTGAAGCAGTTGGCCCAGCTGCCGAACCAGGTGGTGGAGGGGATGAGGGCGCGCTCGTACTCCTCGTTGGCAATGATCTCGGCAATCTCGCTCTGGACGTACTCGGAGCTCTCGGGCTGGCCGCGGACGCGGGCCAGGGCGTTGATGGCGCGCTCGATCTCGCCCTTCTTGACAAAGTAGCGAGGAGAGTCGGGGAGGAAGAGCAGACCGCCACCGAGGATGATGGCCCAGGGGAACTGGATGGCGATGGGGACGCGGTAGGCTGCCGTGGTCGTGTAATCCTGCGTAGCGTAGACGACAACCGACGCCAGCATGATGCCGATGGTAATGCAGAACTGGTAACCGGCGACGAGAGCACCACGGACCTTGCGAGGGCACTAGAACAAAAACGGGTCAGCTCTGTCGGAAGTTGGAAAAGTTGGAAGGCGACTCACAATCTCGGACATGTAGAGAATGACAATGGCAGACTCGAAACCGACACCGAGACCGGCAATGAGACGGCCGGCGACGATGGGGCCAAGGGCAGCGTCAGGGTTCGTGATCATCTGAACAGCACAACCAAGGGCGTAGATGACGCAGCCCATAATGACAGTCCACTTGCGGCCAATGCGGTCGGCAATATCACCGGCGATGAGAGCGCCGAAGAAGGTTCCGCAGGACAGGATAGAGACGATGAGGGAGCTGTAGCTCGAGGAGAGATGCTCCACGCCCTCACCCATGACGGCCTCGACAAAGATCTTGGAGCCCGTGACTCCATTGATGTAACCAGAGTCGTAACCGAAGAAGATGCCACCGAACGAGGCAAAGGCGCAGAGAAGGTACGCCTTCCATGTGACGGGAGCCTCGATGTGCTCAACGTCCGAGGCGACGTGGAGGGCCTCGGAGACCCTGCGCTCGTCGCCCGTCTTCTCGGCGATGTCGGCCATGTTGTCGTTGGAGTTGCTTCGTGTGTTGTCTGGTTTGGAAGGAAAATGGAACAAGCGAAAGCAAAAAGGGGGTTTGTCGATCCCCAGGAGAGACAACAAAGAATTGTCTTTGTTGTAAGTGGGGGGTGGCAGGGGTGGGAAGGCAGGCCCGTGAGACAAAACCCAGGTGAAGATGGACGAGACGAGGAGGCAAGACACGAGGCGGGAGCAGGGAGGAGGTGGAAACAGCTTCCTTTTAATCCTCGCGCGGCCAAAACCACGAACACGCCAGCTTCTCGGGCCTACAAGATGCAGCAGAAATGCGCCATGCAAAACGCTGAAGAGCATGGCGCATGGGTCCGCAAGGGGCGTGGGCTGGGGAGGCGGACAGGGGTGGCGCTGGCCAGACGGGGCACCGGAGCGGAGCCAGGGCCTGGGGCGCTGGAGAAGGGGGAAAAGGCTAATGATGGAAGCTTTGGACGTACGAGCGAGTCCCAGCCGGCGAGGGCCGGCGCTGTCCGGGCAGCGCGCAGTGCGTCTCGACTCGCCAGGCGAGGACGCGTCCGGGGAACCCGCGTGGGGAGATGCGGGGCGCGCGCCGGCCTGGGCTACGAAGTAAGGCCGACGGTAGTGGGAGGATGAAGGCGGAGGGCCCACACCGGCTGCCAGAGAAGCGCCGAGAAGGGCCGGCCGTTGGCTCCATTGGGCGACGCGCGACGGGAGTGAAGACTCTGACGGCCTCGCTGCATATCGGTCCGTTGGGCCCCTTGGATGGACTGACTGCACGATTTCCCTTCCCCCGTGGGTAAATGGGTAAAAAAAAATTGGAGATTATCCCGAGAACTTGGGGATGAGGGGAAAACATGAAGCCGGGGACGGTGGCTCGATCAAATGTTGGGGATGAGGCGCGACTCTGGAGATGGCGCACCCGGCGGCGTCGTCTGCACACAGTATTACTGTACTCGTACGCCGCGTTCGTCGAGTCTACGTGGTGAGATGCCGTAACCCGTGACCCGTGGCCTGTGACCCGTGACCCCCTGGCCAAGGCGCCTCTGGAGGAGAGAAGCCGACAGGCCATCCACCTCACGAACTGTAAAAGCTTGCAGCGTCGTGCCACCGACGATGTCGGCTCTGGCCACCGGCGGCTCCGTCGAAAGGGCCGTCGTCCGCCTGCTCGTACCGTCCGGTCCGTACCTCACCTGACGGGCGACGGCGAGGCCGTGGACCGCGACCGCGACCGCGACCGACCGCGACCGTCGTCGGGTCCAAGCTGCGAAGTTTCACGTTCTCTGTTGGTCACGAGCGCGGTGGGCGTCGGTAATGAGAGGGAGGGCCTGCGCTCGCACGCCTCCCCCCCGGCCCGGCATCGCGTTGCCGACCCACTTAAGCAGCCAAGATCGACTTTTTCCCGTCCACAAGCCACATGTAGCAGTTGGTGCTGCGACTGTCGTCCTCACCGCATCGCCGCTGCCATTGCGCACGGCGTCGCGACAGCTGCATCAGGTACCGGCGGTCATGGTCTCGCGCGGCGACCACAGCGTCGCGTGCCATGCCATGCCATGCCATGCCATGCCATGCCGTACCATGCCATCCATGCGGCGCATGGCCAAGGACGGGGAAGCAGCCCACGAAATACGGGGCTCGGCTCTCCCAATGGGCCAATTTTCGGTCCTACTCGATGCGCCATCCTCCCCACTCCAGTTCCAAGCCGCCTGTGGCAGCCGCCTTACAAGTAATTGACCGAGCCTGCGAGCATCGACCACTACTCCGGGAAAGCTGTACGGATCGGGCGCAGCATGCTTCGTCGCGCCTGAAGTGCGGATGAGGGACGCGCCCTTGACGGCGCCCTGCGTGGCACGGCTTACAACGCCCACATGCCCGCCCCGTCACCACCGCTGCTCGTCGTCCCAGAGCGAGGCCGCCGTACGGAAGTTCTTCCTGCTGATGCGCCTCCGCTGACGTGGGCAGAATGGAACGGCAACAGAGCAGAACAAGAGGGAGGCATTCAGGGGTCCAGAAATAGCCTGGCGCCGGTTGTCTGCACGCGGCCGGACGCATCCACGCATCCACCACCTCAACCGGAGGTGAAAGGGAAACAGGCGGGCCCCCCTAAGATGCCACCCCCCTTCACCTCGGTTGCCCACGGGGTTGGGGGCGTTGCCGGGGGCGTGCCTCATGGCGGGTTTACGGGGTGGATTTGGCCGAGAAGGGCCAGAGTTTTCAACCTCATCTCCAGACGCACGCGCCGAGTCCAGACGCCATCGCCGCATCGTCACCTCATGCGCAGATGGGACAATAGCCTCGCCCTCTGCTCGGCGCTTCTCTAACCCGTGACAAATGCGTGATTCATCGTCCTTGGCCCGTCGAATTCATCCGGCGAAAGCCTACCGACTGCCAGCCCGTCGGCACCGCCCCCGAACGCCATACAGAGTACGGAGCACGTTGCACATCGACGTCTAATCCGCCGTTGCACCATGGCTGTTTTATCTCGTGTCATGTCACCCGCCTCGGCTCCAGCCCTGTGAATCTGGGGACGGCGTGCCCTCATGTGTCTGCGGGATGCTCCCCCCCGGCCCGCAGTCGTACAACTACTGACACCTCACGGCGTGGCAAATACCGCCGCGGGGTGGGTGGTTGTCATCCGGGGTCCCATGCGTGGAGGCATTCCGGCCCGAAGACGGACCAGACTCATGATACTGACGGGTTGGCGCGCGACCCCAACGCAGCCCCAAGGACGGAAGCTTGCACACCACCACACTTCACGAGTGCTTGCGGCGCGCCGAGGGCTTTTACGAGGCGGAATGGTTCGTACGCGTGTCAGCGCGCAGAGGAAAGCCCCTTGCCCCTTCTGAGCAAACCCGTCTAACTTTCTGTTGGGTCGCATTGCTGTCGAGGAGCCGAACTTGTGCGAGTCTTCCCCTGAGTTCCACGTTGCATTATGTGAGTCTGCATGTGTCGCTCAAGGATGTGTCGCACAAACGCTTGTGAGTACGCAGCTTTGGTAAAATGCCAAGCGGACTGAGACAGGCTGGCTATTGTTGCGACGGCGGGCCGAGCCTGGCTGTCTCTCCCTTTCTTCCTCTCTATGCTCGTATACTTACGCTTCACGCTTGGCCTCCACGAGACGTTCATCGCACCCAGACTCTTGGCAAGACACCGCGTGGCACACGGCGGCTGGCCCGCGTGCCCCGCTGACTCAGAGGCATCGGGGTACATGCCATGGCCGGTTCCGGACGCTATCACGATCTCTGGGGCGTGAAAGAGTGATGTAGGCCCAGCTCTGCAACTGGAATTCCTGATCCTGGCCGATACATTAATACGTGGAAGGCAGAACGCAGCCTCGCCCCCCGTCCGTGAGCAACACGTTTCCGTCTATATAGCTGCCCGCTCTGCTTGCTAGAAACAGGGCAGCACCGGCCATGTCCTCTTCTCGCCCCACCCTTCCCAGAGGCATGAAGCTGTTCGGGAGGCTCCCCTCCTTTCGCGGGTCTTCGACAGCCTTCATGAAGGGGATGCTCTCCGTCATCTCGCTGGGATAAAATCCGGGCGCAATTGTGTTGACCCGAATCTTATATGGTGCTAGCACTGTCGCAAGCTGCTTGGCCAGATGTCCCGCGGCGGCCTTACTAGGGCCATAGGCAAAGCTGGCCGCCGGCTGACGCGAATAAGCCCCCAGAGATGTCGTTATGATGACTTGTGACTTTTGCGACACTGCTGCACGCTTGTTTCCTTCGTCTAGCAGATCGAGAAAGGCAACGACGGAGTAGAAGGCCCCGGTGACGTTGACGCGGAATGACTCTGTGAAGTGCTCCATGCTGTGCTGCCACAAGCCATCTTGAAGGGTCTTGAGGCTGATTCTCCCGGCATCCCGAATGAACTCGGAGGAATCTGCAGTAGAAACGCCGCTGTTGGCAAAGACGACGTCGCAGTACCCAAAGTCCTCCCTGACGAAACCCGCAGCAGCAAGCAGCGACTCCTTCGACGTCACATCGCACGCAACGACCTTGATGTTTTCTGGGCTGGATGATGTCCTTTGGGTGGCCTCCAGCGATTCAATTCGACGCCCGAGAATGTAGACCGACTTTGCCCCATTCGCCGCCAGCGCGTGAGCGATGACCCTGCCGATGCCCGAGCCGCCGCCCGTGACGACGGCTACGAGGCCATTGACCTCGAACAATGACTGCGCGTCGTACGAAGGCATGGTGTGGCTTTGACGCCGAGCCAGAGCGGGCTCTGTTGCGAGAAGATAGGGGTGGGTTATCTTCCTCTGTCGCCTGTGCGCTGCCAGCCTGGTTTCACACGGCGACGTGCTTTGCTGCCAGACTCCACGGAATACGAGTTTGGGGTTCGGGAGAAAGGCTGATGATGGCCCCAAGGCTTGGCCAGAATTCAACCGGCCGGCGCACACGCCGGTCTTCCAGCCACGTGGTAGGATAACTCGGCCCACGTCAGCCGGCATCCAAACCTTCCATTCCGACCATTCAAGTTCAATGGCTCGTCAGTGATTGGGCAATGTCTAAGCTAGACAACACCCTTTTGCGGTGGCTCTAAACCTCCGGATACGGGACTAGAAGCACGAGTATAAGTGCCAATGCAAAGCCTTCATGTTCTTCTGTGGTGCACGCTTGATATATCATCAGTACCAACGGCACATCGGATCGCAAGGTAGCTGCTAGCCAGTTTGTGGTATACATTTATTTTTACCACCTTGCGGGAGAAACCCTGTTTCGGCCTTCATTGGCTTCTTATCATGGAAGACAAAGAGCGCATACTGTCGACACAACGAGACGTGCAGCAGGACACTCATTCCTCCCAACTCAATGGTCTCCTAGGGCTCTCATGTGCTCCGTACGAGCCCGTGCTCCAGCCGGGCAACCTGATTTTCGGCGAGCTGGCGTGCCAGTGACGACCGCAGATAGGGGTTTGGAAGGTGTAGAATCTCACCGCAGTATTTGGCCTGATAAGCCCAAAAGGACACAGAAGTTTGCCGTGTGAGACACGCCGAAGAGTTAATGCTGAAGATGAAAGACGTCTGCAATCCAACTCGAAGACATCGGTTTATACCAGATCTGCCACTTCCACCAGACAAGACGCGTCCCGATGTGGGCACGGGATCGGCAATGGATTAAAGGTTCGCCACACAGCTCATGCTGCCACTCTCGACTGCCGCGGATTCGGAAGGCCTCATATACTTGTAGAAGAGGGTCTCTCGACCAACGCATCGGCAAACGCTATATCCGATGGTCCGGGTACATCTGTGCAAGGGGCGTGATGAGGCCTTTTCCAAGCAACAGCCCCATCTCTAGGAAGCTCGTGCGCCGCGGGTGCCGATGCGCAACGTGGCTGGCCGGGGAAGCGACATGCAGATGTCCGAGCCGACTGCTCCACGCTGCTCGTTCAGTGCAGGCGCTAAAGACGGGGATGGCGTCCAGCATATCCATTCGCGGCAGCGAGGGACCCTGCGTCCTGTGATGACATACCTAGTGGATATGGTCAACGGCTGCTGCGAGAACTGCTGCCGTCGCTGCGCCGCATACTCGTAAATTCCGTGCCGCGTTGGCTTCTGTCAGAGCAGCTCAACCTGCGGGCAACAAAAGTTCCCCGACGGGTAGCTGGCTACGATGAGGCTGGCAGGAGCCCACAGGCACAGTCGAGGCTTTTCGGAAAACGTACCGACCCTGTACAGAGCCACGAAATGCCTCATGAAAGGCCGTTCTCGGAGTCGGAGGCCTCGAGCAGGTGGAATGGGCTGGCAACGGGATGATATCAGACTGCGTGCTTACAGGTTCGACGGCATTTCCTCAAGCCAGCCATTCCAGCTCCACCCGCGTGGTCTTGGCTGCCCAATGGCAGCGATCGATCGGCGCCTTTCCCGAGTTACCGCCCTTAGGGCTGCATTTCCCGTTGTGACGTGCATAAGTCTCGTCGGCGTATATCGCGCATAGCAGCAAGCTCTCGCTGCGTCATTGCCGTGACCTCGTCTCTGTTACGGCGAGACAAATATAAGAGCTAAGAGGCCGCGTCTCGCACACGCCTTCTGCATGTATCGGGCGAGGTAATTTCGCATCCGCGGTGGCGGGGGCGCGGTGCATAGCCCGCTCGTTGCGACCGGACACCAGCCCGCTGCCGGTCGTGTTCTGTTGGTCGCAGGATCACCGCTCTCGTACACGTCCGATTTACTTCTGGGAAGCGCCTTTCATAGGTGAAATGGACGCGGCCCCGTTGGGTGAGGCCACGGGGGGCAGCGGCAGGCAGCTGGAAATCAGGCGCAAGCTGGCTGGATCCGGTGTGGAGAGGCTTGCCTTGCCAGAGGATATAATGCTCTCTGATCTTCTCCCTGAGCAGTCATCTTGGGGCACCGTGTCTTCTTTTCCCTCTCCTCGCCCAGGTGCTTTGTTCTTCCCAACCTTCCATCATGCCTCCCGAGAAATCCGTGGACGCGCAGGCGGTAGAGCGCATCCGGTGGCGGGACGAGGAGCAAGGGCCATCTGGCCATCGGCCTCAACCGCCTCTGAAGCGCGCCAACTCAAGTGATTCCCTTGCCATTCGCAGTGTTCACTCGCGTGGACCTGTCGACCCTGCCCATTCGTTGCCGATCCAGTATCGCACCGTGTAAGTCGGCGCTTCGTGGATGGCGACTGAACGGGGGCTGTCGTTGACCGATGCAACAGCTCATTCCAGATTGAGGACACCAAGGGCAAAAGCCGAGCTGAAGTGGCCCGCGCAGCCGACACAGCTGCAAAAGGTAGGGCGTGGAGGTGCTGAGAGTCGAGGTTGTCCCGCACATTAACAATTGTCGGCCTAGACCTCAGCGACCTCGAGTGGCATACCATCAGCCCATCCGATGTAGCTCAGAGGCTCGTGACATCTCCCGACAGCGGTCTGTCGGACGACCAAGCCAAGCGCAGGCTCCAGGAATATGGCAAAAACGCACCGTCTCCGCCCAAGACGAACCGGACCCTCACCATCCTCGGCTACTTCTTCAAGGGCTTTGGAGGTATTCTCCTCGTAGGAAGCATACTGGTTTTTGTCTCCTGGAAGCCCCTTGGCGAGCCCCCTGCCTTGGCCAATTTGGTATGGTATCATGGTTGCAAGGCTCGGCTCTGGATTGATCTGACATTGAGTGCAGGCACTGGCCATTGTCCTACTTGCCGTCTTCTTCATCCAGGCAGGCTTTGCCATGTTTCAAGACTGGTCGACGTCACGGGTCATGTCATCCATCAAAGACATGCTCCCAGAGCATTGCCAGGTCACTAGAGACAACAAGCTGCTCCACCTTCCGGCCGAGGACCTCGTTCCTGGCGATGTCGTCTGCATAAAAGCAGGCAACAAACTCCCGGCCGACATGCGTTTCGTCCAAGTCTCTTCGGATGTTAAGTTTGATCGGTCGGTTCTAACGGGAGAGTCACGGCCCGTTGCAGCTACCGTCACCCATACTGACTTCAATTACCTGGAAACCCACAATATCGGACTGCAAGGGACACACTGCATCATTGGCTCCGCGACGGGCATTGTCGTGGCCACCGGTGACAAGACCGTCTTTGGCCGCATCGCCGCCCTGACCAACGAGCCCAAGTCTAAGATGACCACGCTGGAGAAGGAAGTGCTCTACTTTGTTCTCTTCATCTGCGGCATAATGCTCACCATGATTGCAATTGTGCTCATCGTCTGGTATGTGCGACAGCATATGCTGAACGTTCCCGGTCGCCTGGCTAACCTTGGGTACACAGGGGCACTTGGCTGAGACGGGACTACCCCGACTGGATCAATGTGCCGACTTTGATCGTGGACTGCGTCAGTGTTGCTGTGGCATTTATCCCCGAGGGTCTGCCGATTGCTATCACGGCAGGACTGACGATAACGGCAAACCTGATGAGGAAGAACAAGATTCTCTGCAAGTCGCTCAAGACGGTGGAAACACTGGGTTCCGTTTCGGTCATCTGCTCTGATAAGACGGGCACATTGACCCAGGGCAAAATGTCTCTCACAGACTGCTCCATTGGCGCCAACAACATGTCTGTCGAGTCGCTCAAAGAAGCCATGGCTTCCATTAAGGCTGAGGGCGCCGCAAACGGCTCCTTGGCCAGCTTTGGCCAGCTTGGTGCCTTGGCAGCCCTTTGCAACGGCGCGGAGATTGATGCCGGCCAGCCAGACGTCCCCATTGAGAAGCGCAACGTCTTTGGTGATGCGACTGACACGGCCGTCCTCCGATTTTCGGAGTCCCTCGAAGCCGGCAACGTTGCGTATTTTAGAGCCTGCTGGCAAAGAGTTTTTGAGCTCGCATTCAACAGCAAAAACAAGTTCATGATTCGGTGCTTCAAGATTTCACGTCAGGAAGCCCTCCACCGGACACTTGACAGCGAGGCCGCGGCTCGGTTTGGGGCTGGCGATCTGTGAGCATCCCTTTGTTGGTGTTTCGCCGGTTTGATGACTTGGCTGACATGATATCAGGCTGTTGACGATCAAGGGCGCCCCGGATGTGCTTATGGGCCGCTGTTCACACTACCTCACGGGCTCAGGAGAAGTGGTGCCGCTAGATGAGCACGTTGCTGCGACGCTCGAACAAATCAAGAACATATACTCGTCGCAGGGCAAACGGTGTCTCTTGCTTGCACGTAAGGTTGTTCCTGGCGCTATGATCAAGGAGGAGGCGGACACCACCGAATACGAAGAAGCGATGATGGAGCGGGCCAAGCTTGGTCTGACCTTCGTTGGAATGGTCGCCATCGTCGATCCTCTGAGGCCAGAGATTCGTGACGTGGTGTCGACGCTCCGGGGAGCTGGCATCAGAATATCCATGGTAAGGGACCAGAGCAATGTTCACAGACTTGGTCGACTAAAATGCCCTGAGTAGGTGACTGGAGACTTTGCCTTGACGGCGCTGGCCATTTCTCGCGAAGCCGGCATCGTCACTTGCGTCCACGTTGACAACGCCGACAATCTCGAACGGTATCCGGATCCAGGCTCCGGCTCCATTTCAGACGGCGTTGACGGCAAGCCGGGCTGGGCTGGCTCCCGAGGCGCTCTCGTCATCAGCGGGCCAGAGCTAACGGGACTCAACGAGCACCAGTGGAAGCTACTGACAGAGTACGAAGAGGTCGTGTTTGCTAGGACCACTCCAGAGCAAAAGCTCAGAATTGTACGGGAGTACCAGAGGCATAACGTTGTTGCCATGACGGGCGACGGCGTCAACGACGCGCCTTCGCTGAAGGCCGCTGATGTGGGGATATCGCTAGGCAGCGGCTCCGACATTGCCATGGAGGCAGCCGACATGATTCTGCTAGACTCTTTCTCTTCAATTGTCATTGCCGTTCAGTACGGCAGGGTTGTTTTTGACAATTTGAAAAAGGTGGGCACGATTGAAACCTCACGCCTTGGTGAATGCACTGACGCGACTCTCCAGGTCATCGCATACCTGCTCCCAGCCGGTAGTTTCTCAGAGTTCTGGCCCGTCATGACGTCTGTTCTCTTTGGCCTGCCCCAGATCCTGTCCTCTTTTCTCATGATCATCATTTGGTAGGCCTGCTCACACCTTTTCCGGATCATGTGCACGCTGACAGGGAGTAGCTGCTTCACGGACTGCGCCGCGGCAACGGCTCTGTCGTATGAGAAGCCCGAAGCGGACGTCTTGTTGCGCCGGCCCAGGGATGTCAAGAAAGACCGGCTGGTTAATTGGCAGCTGATTTTCCACGCGTACGGCATAATCGGAGTGATGGAGACCCTGGCGTCGTTCGCCATGGCGTACTGGTACCTGGAGCGAAATGGAATCCCTTTCCGGAGTCTGTGGTTCAGCTTCGGGACACCGAGCGACATCGACCCGGACTACTACAACCAGAAGCTCACCGAGGCATCGTCCATCTACTTTGTCAATCTGGTCGTCATGCAGTGGTTCAACCTCATGGCGACCAGGACCCGACGCCTGAGCATCTTCCAGCACCCGCCGATGTTCAACAAGGAGACCGAGAATCTATGGCTCTTCCCATCCATCGTGTTCGCGCTGGCTATGGCTGTCATTTGGCTCTACATCCCGTCCGTCCAGACCGTCATTGGCACATCCGGCGTCCCTGTAGAGTACTGGTTCCTGCCATTTGCTTTCGGCCTGTGGATTATCCTACTGGATGAGGTGCGAAGGTTTTGGGTCAGGAAATGGCCCAAAGGCTGGATGGCCAAGGCTGCGTGGTAGGCACCAATTATGTCGTTGATTTGGAGCAGATGCGTTTCTGTACCTAGTGAGCAATGGTGTGCCAGTACGTAGCAACCTGGACTGAATTGAACACGGCCAAAAGTGAACGCAATGGCACCTTAGCACTGAGAGATGCAGCGACATGTTCCCAGGCGGCTACCGCTGGCTTACTTAAAGCATGTGCGTCAATTCATTGTTCCCTGAGCCGACATCCGGGAGGGGAGCCCCGCGATTATCGTGCCCACCAGCCGTCGATATCCACAAAGCCAGCCCCTCAATGCGGCTTTTCATGGCACCATTGGCCATTCAGGAAGATGAAATGGGCGCCGTGAATCATCGCAGCTGGGTCCGTCCTATTAAATGACGGCATCGCGCAGTGGAGACCCGACTTCGGTCACTTTTTGGGGCCTATATAATTCCAGCGTCGCGTCGTCGATACTTGAGGGGTAATCCGTCCCATCTTTCACAGACGTCGACATTCCGCTCATCACCATCCACGAACCACCGCCCGCCTCAAAAAGGCCGTACTATTGATTGGTACGCGACTAGCTTAAAGGAGCCATGGCACCTGTCGCAATGGAACTATCCACAGATCGAGGTAAAGTAGTACAAGAATGCATCCGGGTGTTCGACACGACGCAGCCGCGCTTGACCAATGCGGTCGCCCCGTCGGGGCCTCCGCCACTGGCAAGCTCGGTGAGTCTGTTGATCTGAGAAATACCGGTGAACTTGATCTGGATAATACCAGCGAAAGGATATGCTTCTTGGCACCCCCTTTGTCCCCCCCCCTTCGTGACGGGTGAACTAACTCCTGCAGCTCTGCGCTCGATCTGCCAAAATGTCTACGGATAAGATCACTTTCCTTACCAACTGGTAGGTCAGGGAGCGTATGCATAGCGTCAAGCTTCTGACGTGTTCCCAGGCACGCCACGCCGTACCATGCACCGCTCTACCTGGCCCAGGCAAAGGGGTTCTTCAAGGAGGAAGGCATCAAGGTGGCACTGCTGGAGCCAAACGACCCCAGTGTAAGACCGTTGCTTGGATGCGGGCTCGGCTGGCGCTGACGAGTCACTCTAGGATGTCACCGAAATCATTGGCACCGGCAAGGTGGATTTGGGCTTCAAGGCCATGATCCACACTCTTGCTGTAAGATACAAATCGCGGGGCTGATGCCCTTCCACGACGTCTCCTCTAATTACGATTATAGGCCAAAGCTCGCGACTACCCGGTCCTCTCCATCGGCAGTCTCCTCGACGAGCCTTTTACCGGCGTCGTCTACCTCAAGGACTCGGGCATCTCCACCGACTTCCGCTCTCTCAAGGGCAAGCGCATCGGCTATGTCGGCGAGTTTGGCAAGATCCAGATTGACGAACTCACTTCCCACTACGGCCTGACGCCTGCCGACTACACCGCTGTTAGATGCGGGATGAACGTCTCTAAGGCTATCATCAACGGCGAGATTGACGCCGGCATCGGTCTTGAGAATGTGCAGATGGTTGAGCTCGAGGAGTGGCTGCTCGCTCAGGGCCGTGACAAGTCCGACGTCCAGATGCTTCGCATCGATGAACTCGCTGAGCTTGGATGCTGCTGCTTCTGCTCAATTCTTTACATTGGCAACGAGTCATTCATTGCGCAGAACCCAGACAAGGTCCGCGCATTCATGCGCGCAGTCAAGAAGGCGACCGACTTTGTCCTCGCCGACCCCCACGCGGCTTGGAAGGAGTATGTCGACTTCAAACCGGTCATGGGCTCGCAGCTCAATTGGAAGATCTTCGAGCGCAGCTTCGCCTACTTCTCGCAGGACCTGAAGAACGTCAAGCGAGACTGGGACAAGGTCACCAAGTACGGGCAGAGACTCCAGGTCCTGAGCCCCGACTTTACGCCCAACTACACCAACGAGTTCCTCGACTGGGCCCTCGAGCCCGAGTCGGCTGACCCAACTGGCGACCAGAAGCGAATGGTTGAGCTGCAGAAGAACGTTTGCTGCAGTGGGGGGTTCAAGAGGCTTATGCCGGCCGTGAAGGCTTAAGTATCCAGCCAGAGACCCTCCACAGCCGTCAAGCAGCAAAGTGCGCGGCGTCGCTTGCCCTTTCATCCTCAATTGGCTTACACTCTTTGAAATTCGCCATGTGTTGGGCTAGAACACACAAGAGCATCTAAAATTGACCTATTGTCGCTCTTGAACAAGTGTCTGTCTTGAAGGCATCATCTCCGCTGTGAATTGATTGTTTGAAGGTTGTCGTATTTGCGGAAATCCGAGGAGCGTAAGAAGCACGTTTTCAATTCCCACTCCGTCGGCGGCTCAATCCTGGCCGAAACGACGCATTTGTCTTGCCTTGCAAACTACTCCAGATCTCGGGCATCGTGATCCATCCAATCTATTCGCTTGCCGCACTCTTTCATAAGGAAGCCTGAGCCGCTCTAACTTGACGGGCTCAATATAGGTAGTTTGCCCAAGTAGCATGGTACCACAGCTCGCTCGACCGAATTTGAGCAGCTGGCCGAGTCAAGTGCCAAGGCGGAGCAGCGGGTGCGAGCGGACCGATTCGGCAATTGCAGCTAGCGTGGCCTGTCTCTTGGTCTCCTCCAAGAGGCGGAATCTCGGCCGAGTCATAGCCCTGCTTCAGTGCAACCCCGTGCAAGTCTCTTCTGAATCAGGACAATCGAGGCCATACGCTTGCAATCGCCACAGTGCCTGTTATTACTTTACCTTCTCCGCCGACAAAGTCATATGGACTTTTGTCAGAAATGGTGGACCCAAAGTGAACGTGGCCGGGGCCGTAGACATGTCGGCTCGCGTTCCTTGCTCGGTGAGGCCCTCCCTTCCCGGACTCCCTCCCTGGCATTGTGTTGCATTCAAGCAAGTTCAGTCAGTATTGGACAGATGATGCTGTCGACAGGTGAAAAGTGGACGGGGAAAGATTCCGACTTCGGCATTTCAGTGTCCAGCCAACGTGCCTTGAATCAAGAATGACAGTTGTTGCTAAGGCTTGACGCTCTAGGGTTGCCGCAGGAGGCATTTGAAGTGCGAATGGAGCACGAGTAAGCTTCAGGCCTCGGCAGAAGGCGACTTGGTGGGTTGCATTCGTTGCACAGCAAATGGGGAGAAATGTGAACGCGGCTTGAATGTGAGATTCAAGTACTATCCCGCCCAGTACGACACTCTGAAGACGTCCGACTTCAATATCTTTGGCTGACCGCTCGTGCTAATCATGCAGTACATCATCAAGGTCACAAAGTTGCAATGATCAAAATTGGGTAGAGTACCCGCAGCGAGGTATGAATGCTGAATCTGTGCCGGTGATCACCACGCCATCTGTCCATATTTTATGAAACACTTTTCTCACTCTCTATTGACAGTCTGCTTTGTTGACGAAACCCGAGATGTCGAAGATCTCTACGACGACGGTAAAGACCCTAGTCCTGGACCCAGCGCCGAGAATGCCACGCGGCAAAGCTCTCCCGTCGGCCCGGCCGCACTGAATGATGGAGATAGCAGTTTCCTTCAGACCGAATCCCGCCTCACTGAAGACAGACTACAAAGTTACCAGGATCTAGACCGGCGCATTTTGTCGACTATTCCTCTTGGATCTAGGCTGGGCGCGTCAGAGACCAATGATTCGCCGTTGCACAGGGCCTTTCCGCTGGATAGTTGGCGAGAAGCCAAGCTGATGAAGTACTACCTGGAGTACATGTGCAACTGGGTGTGTTTACAGCCGTACATTTCAAAGTGGTTGTGATGTGTACTGATCTCGAGCACTGACAATACACGCATCAGTTTGATCTCTGCGACACGAGGAGGCATTTTGCCCTGGATGTGCCGCGCAAAGCAATGGCGTGCCCGACGCTGCTCTACGCCATTTTTGCTCTCTCCAGCCGGCATCTGAGCTTGAAAAGGCAACACTTCAACCAGTGGATCTCACACCATTATCACGAGTACTGTCTGCGTCAGTTAGCAAGCGTCTCCAACGACTCGCAGGCGCTGCTGAATGACGACTTGCTGGCCGCTACCATTCTACTGAGGACTTTGGAAGAGCTTGAAGGTGCCACTCTCCACAGCTGCTTGCGGCGATCTATCCTCTGAAATACTAATTGATTCCGACTTCAGTCCCGCTCCTGGGAACCGATAATGAAGGGCATCTCTTGGGTATCCAGGTATTCATGAATGCGCGTGGTCCCTCCACCGCTGCTGCCAGCAGTCTGCGCCAGGCGGCGTTTTGGATCGGGCTTCGCCAAGAAGTGACGATGGCCGTGCTCAGCCAGCGACCGATCAAGACGTCTCTTGAGCACAATTTTGTCGACCGGTCTTTCACACCCGCCGGTGACGATACGTGGGCTAACCGAGCGGTGGTCCACTGCGCCAAGGTGGTTCAGTTCTGCTTCGGCCAAAGCCTTCACACGCCAGAACATTACCGAGCGCTGGCAGACGATGACAGAGATTGGCTGCGTTCTAGGCCAGCGTCCTTTCTTCCTATAGCCTACATGGAACCCGATGGCAGCCGCGGAGAGGTATTTCCTCACATTCTGTACCTCAGCCACGCCGTTGGTAAGTCATATTTCCTTCTGCATCTGACTGTCCGTGAAGCCGGGCTGAGCGTATTTTCCCTTGGCCAAGTCATCGGAGTCGTCCACAGCATGCTGGCCCAAACGCTGCTCATGTGCTACGACCCCACGCTACCCAAGGTAGGTCCTGCTCGGAAGACATCGCAGATGGCTCACGAAGATGGCATTCGGCAGCTGCTTCTGCAGCTCTGTGGGGTAGCGCTATCGAATGATTCCACGATTCCGGCCATGATCACCGCCTCATTGGGCATTGCCACTTGTGGGGATAGGCTCAACGATGACGCAGAGCGTAAGGCTTTGCTAGGAATTCTGACGAGGACCGAAGATGATCATGCGTGGCCTACGGGGACCATCCAGAGAAGCCTGAAGAGTGCTTGGGGTTGGGTATAGATGGGACAGTCGGAAGCTAGTAGCGTTTTGTACGGTTGGGAACCCTCTAACAAAGTGTGGCGGATCGAACAGAAATTGCGATTCGCTGATATAAGAGCGTTTTCTTTAGCCGCGACCGACTCCATCGACCTCGCAGCAAGTCACATCAGAGTCGCATGAAACTGCCTGATAATCCACCACGATGCTCGAAATCAAGGCAAGTTGAGCAGTATTAGGCAATTGCCTGTTGTGGATGGCCGGGATTTATTGCCGTATGCGAGAGGCTTGGCCGGAGAAAGTTGCCTCATACATTTAAGAAGAGGTGATTCTCTCCGACGACAGGGGCTGTGGGCCCACTTGAGATCTCGGCTCGCAAGCCACTCCCGCATCGCCCCCATTTTGCCCGATGAAGTTGCCATTTCGGGGGCCTTAATCGCTCTTGGCCGAGCGAGAGCCTGAGTACTGTGTTGGGAGAAACCAGATGATGCCTTGGAGAAGGAGATTCTCAGCCCGTATAAAGCCAGAGCCCCGTCCCCGCTCGTTTACCTTCGCCCCGTAGGAGTGTCAACTCGCAATCTCGCCGTTTCTAAGCAGTCAGCATGAGTCCAAGGAAGCTCAAGGTTGGTGTCGCGGGACTGGGAAGGATGGGCAAGCGACATGCCCTCAACTTCTTCCAATCTGTCCCGCGCGCCGAGCTCGTTGCCGTGTCATCGCCGGACGCGACGGAGAGAGAATGGGCGAGGGAGCACTTTGGGGGATCGGGAGTCGCCGTCTATGAGCACTTTGAAGACCTCCTAGGGCAGAATGGGCTCGAGGCTGTTTGCATTGCGTCTGCGACGAGTGTGCATGCCGCCCAATCGATGGCTGCCATGGATGCCAGAAAGCACGTCTTGTGCGAGAAGCCGCTGGCGACGACGGCCGAGGTTGTACGTGCCAGCCCAGGACGAAACACCATGACCACTACCGCGCGCTGACTCGCCAGGACCAGTCGCAATCCGTCGTCGATGCCGCCGCACGACATCCAGAACTCAAGGTGATGTGTGGCTTTTCCCGGCGGTTCGACGAGAGCTACCGCGACGCGCACGCCAAAATGCAGGCCGGGCTCATCGGACGGCCGTGCGTGTTTCGAAGCCAGACTTGCGACATGCTGGATCCGTCGGGCTTCTTCGTGGCGTACGCAGCGTCCAGCGGCGGAATATTTGTCGATTGCTCGATCCACGACATTGACCTCGCGCTGTGGTTCTTTGGCGAAGACGGCGAGAGCAAGGTCACGTCCGTGAGCGCCGTTGGGATCACGGCGGTCGAGCCCGAGCTGCGAAGGCACAACGACCGTGACAACGCCGTCGGCATCGTCGAGTTTGCCGACGGTCGGATCGTGCACCTGTATTGCTCGCGTATGATGGCGGCGGGCCAGGAGGACACGACCGAGATCATCGGGACCAAGGGCAAGCTCGGTGTCAACACCATCCCCGTCGCCAACCTAGTGCGTGTCTACGAGCCTGGCGGCATCCGGCATGAAGTCCCCAAGAACTACTGGGACCGGTTCAAGGACGCCTTCACCCAGGAAGCCATTGAGTTTACAGACTGCTGCCTCGACGACACGCCTGTGCCCGTCAAGCTGGCGACGGCGGTCGCAGCCGTGAAGATTGGCGTGGCGCTCCAGGAGTCGATGATTTCGGGAAAGAAGATTTGGTTAAACGGCGAGGGAGAGCGGGTGGATAGGGCGCAGCTGTGAGCATTGATGTTTGTACTCCCAGCCCCGGGATCACGGCGATATTATCTATGCACGGAGCAAATAGCGCCGCGATGGACTTTGTAGCCCTCTATCTATCAGACTGTTTTAGGCAGGTGTCGTTTCGCTGACGACAAGCCACTCATGGTATTCTGTATTCCCGGCTTCAGGAAATATCACGGCATTGACTATCGCCAGCAACCGCAGACTTTTCGGCTCCAACTTGCGATAATAAGTGTCGTTGTACTCCGTAGATGCGAGGGCGAGAACTTAATAGTTGTCAACGCCAAATTGTGATTCACACTGTGTGCAGCTTTAACCGTCCTTCCTTGACAATAGTTCAATGCATGCCCCTGGAGAACGCCCAGCGGCTGGCTACAAAGTCACCGGCTCGTTGACAGTGACAGTGCTGTTAGTGGGCCTTGCTTACCAGGTGCAGGACGCCAGCATGCAGAGGAAGCACACCGGTGGTGCTAAAAGGAGTTGACACTGGCCCCGGTGGAGC
The DNA here is from genome assembly GCA_024341135.1 of Tolypocladium album. Classification (NCBI taxonomy): domain Eukaryota; kingdom Fungi; phylum Ascomycota; class Sordariomycetes; order Hypocreales; family Ophiocordycipitaceae; genus Tolypocladium; species Tolypocladium album. The sequence continues at coordinate 131,465 of JALHCF010000112.1, forward strand.
ATCCACCGGTCACTGTGGACTGCCAGAGTTGCTTCCCACGTTACGGAGTCCTCGTGAAGGCTTCATGCCGACAACCTCTGCTCGTAATCACATCGTTTCATCTATAGAAGATGGGAGGCGTCGTATCAAAGCTCGCATGGCTGATGTTTCACGGCTACACATACGGACAGATGCTCAAGCTGGCCACTCGCACAACCGCGCGCATTGCGTCCGACACCAAGTCAGTCCCCCTCTGCGACGCAAAAATAAAGATTCAATCTACCAATTTTCTAACTGCTGCCCAGAAAGCGCTTGCACCTTCATGTCCAGTGCCGCAAAACGCCTCACTCAGTCGATCTAACGAGGTCGACGGTGGCGCAGTGAAACGAGCCGCCGATGCTGTTGACGTGCTGGAACGGGCACATTATTGGCTCCATGCCAAACTTGTCCTTCAACCACGACGCAAACTGCGTGTCGCTCGCCTCCACCATGATGCGCCGCTCGTCAATGCTGAGCGCGTTCAGGACCAACCACGGCGAGCACATGTACATTGGCGGGCTGGGGCTCTCTCGCGGCTGCGGTACGAACGGGTAGGCGTGCAGCTCCCAGTCACGTAGCACCGAGTGCCGTCGCAGCTCCTCCTCCGTGACGCGGCCCGGGTTGTACACCAAGAGACCCTTGCGGAGCGGCAAGATCGTGGCGTCAATGTGCATGGCATGCTCGTCCGTCGTGTCAAGAATCTCCACCGTGTAGCCGTCGGGGACCATGGCCTGCAGGTACTCCACCCCCCTTTGATTGGTGACATGGCTGAGCTGTCCAAGGATGGTCTTGCCGAAGCGCATGAAGTCGGCCGTGTCAAAGGCCGGCCTGCTGTTGTTGATGGCCCATTTGTGCCCGCCCTTGCCGCCCGCCGCCTCGCTCTTCTCGCCGAAGCCATCGTACAGCGTGTCTTGCCCGATGATGAGAGGCGCCCGGCAGATTCGGGAGGAGCCGCTGCGACTGAGCTCGTCCAGGATGTCAGAGAACCCTAGCTGGATTTCGTGACGACGGCAGCGCCAAGCAAACGGCGCCTCGATGAGGGTGTTGCCGACCGTCATCAGCCCATCCCGGGGCATGGCGCCCGTGTACCCGCCCACCTTGAGCCAGTCAAACTTCTTGGGGCGGTACACACGGATGCCCAGCTCTTCAAGTACAGACGCAAAGTTGTCCAATTCTGCCTGAGCTTTGGCCAAGACGTCGGCCGGGAAGGGGTTCGACGGCTCGCGCTTGAAGTTGGCGGCGTGCTCCTCGGGCATGGTAGCATCAATCATGTGCTGAGGTTCCGACGGAAAGGCGGAATGCTCTGCGCGACCCACGATGACGGCCGTGAGCGGCGACCACTCGTCGTCTGCGGAAACGAGAGGCTTGCTGTCTGCTACCATCTTGAAGAACCGAGATCTCAAAAGGGCGTGGGTTTTACGACAAGTGAAGCGAGGTTGACTATCAACGAGTAGGATCAGCGATTACAGTGAGGGACTGCGAGGCCAATGCCAGAGAGAGCCTCTGGCTCATCCGGGGGTATTTATGCTTCTTGGATCTCGAGCTTCATGCCGACGAATCCTCGCGCCCCCGAGACAGATATACCCCTCTCGTGATCCGGCGAGCCGCGTCCATAGGCCGCGAGCTGCCGAGGGACAAACTCATTACGAGATGTCGCATGTCGGTCGCCCTATTGGGATCCGTCAAGTACACTGCGTTGCAAACTTGAAGCGCAAGAACGGCACAGAAGAGTGGGTGAAGAGGAAACTGTGGCTAGCTGCATCTGCAGCATGGTTGTTCAGCCAGCACCCGGCGGCTGCACCCAGCCCATCGCGGCATTGCATCGCAGCAGTGCCATGACGTTGCAGTCAAATGCCAGCCTGACGCTTTGGATATGCAATGACCAATCCAGATGCTTTATACGGAGTAATTACCGCCGCGCTACCTTATTGAGCATGCAGTCTCGTCGACGATCAATCCAGCATCCCCAAGAGAACGCCTCGCCTTGACATGCCAATCAATCCCGTCGCCGAAACGCCGGAGTCTGCCTGCTCAAAAATGCACTATTCCTAGCCTTTGGCTTCTTCTTTCATGCGAAATAAACTTGGTCTGTCCTTTTGAAAATTTCCAGACTTCTTGGCAGCTATCAAGGTCCTTACAACCTCTGGGCACACTAAGTTAAACGGCACCTGATTACGTAGCTGCATATCGCCTAATATGCGTCTGCCTACCTACCTACCGTACTCACGCCGCAAGAATCTCTGCTTTACCCAAAAAACACAACATCCGATCGTGAACAGCATGAAGTAATGGTCGCACCCATGAGGCTGTATATGCATATTTCCACCACATGGTGGTTCCATGCCATCGCGAGGTTCTGGCCAGGCGTACTCGGAGCAACGGAAGCGGGCGACGTGCTGGGAACAGACGCTTTGCAGGTAATTGCTCTCACCCGCGATGGCGACACCCAGCCGTTTCGGCCTGCATCGCCCTGCGCAAGGTTCGCCAAATTCGCTAACACCAATGCCGCTCAGCCAGCTGGCACGCTGGCCGAATTGACCGAGGTGCACCAAATTCTGGTCACACTGCAACAGAACCAGAGTCAATCCTTGAACGCAAGAGACGACGAGGAGAAGGCCAGGCTCTTGCAGACCTTTGATCGAAAAAATGGCCAATGGACTGCAAGCCATCCCAGACACCGTCTTCTAGATGCTCTCCACAGCTTTCTCAAGTACCGCGAGCGCCAGGAGGCGGAGCTGACGCGACTGCGCAATCTGTATAAGAACATCTCGAAGGCGCAGAAAGCCGTATGCCTAGGCCATGCTTGCTCCCTCAAGACATCGTTGCTGATTGCCTCGCAGTTACTGGAGCATCACCTATCCTACTCGTCCAAGTTTGACCTCGTAGAGCAGAGGTTGATCGACAACCAGATCTTGTGCAATGCAATTGTCCATGGTGCACTCGCATTCTACGGTGTTGAAATGAACGAGGTCCAAAAACACATTCGGGACATTGAATCTACGGGCCAGCTCGCCGACAGGATATCCGTGTCCCAGGCACTCAAGCACATTGTGCGCGACTGGACCCTGGAAGGGCGACATGAGCGAGATTTGCCATTCTCGTGTTTGCTGGAAACTTTGGCTCATCTCTTCCCCGAGAGAAATGATGGTGTAGAGCCACTTCAGATCTTGCTGCCAGGAGCTGGGCTGGGACGGCTCGGGCATGAAATACACCGTCTTGGAGGTAACGTTTCTCCTAGGATCCAGTCAACAATCACTGAGTCCCAAGAACTGACAGGTGCGTAGGGTTTGAAGTTACAATCAACGAGTGGTCCATGTACATGAATGTCGTGTACAGATTCCTGGAGATGTATCCCCGTAGGCATGGGGAGACGTTTCATCCATTCGTAGACGGTTGGTCTCACCACGCCACAGACTCCGACATGCACCGGGAGCTTCCGTTTCCAGACGTCGAGATCGATCCTCGGTCTGTTCTGATGGTGGAAGGCGACTTCATGACAGTTTTCCGCGACCGGGAAGGATACTTTGACGTCGTCCTCACGTACTTTTTCATCGACACGGCGCGAAACCTCGTGGGCTACTTTGACACGATCAAAAAGGTTCTCAAAAAAGGGGGCTACTGGATCAACCTCGGGCCTCTCCTGTATGGAACGAGCCCATTTGTGCAGCTGTCGCTTCAGGACATCATCAAGGTCACGGAAGCAATGGGGTTTCAATATATGGAAACGGGCGACCAGTATGGCAGTAGAACTTTTGCAAACTCCACCGTCAGAGGCATGGAAGCAATATATGGCTTCGATAAGGAGGCTCTGACCAAGAACTCATACAATGCTCAGTTCTGGGTAGCAAAGCGAGGATGAAGACGGAAATTCTGTGGTATATGCCCTGGATTCTTTTCCACGGCACATCAACTCGGACAGAGAGCGCATCGCTACCGACGGATTGGAAGAGCGCCACTGGTCCAGCCGAGCTCCAGTTCCGTCTTCTCGGGCGGTGAAGATCGTGCCTCTTCTTGATCAAGTTCTTTACGCCTTGCCGCCGCTAGCAGCTTGCGAACTATGGGCAATTTTTCAGGGTTGTTATCACAGACTTACCTTTATCGTTGCTCTGCTGTGACAAGCCCCATAATGAAACTTTAGCTCGGCATTCGCAATACAATCACTCTGCGCGACTATGGATCATGTCAATATGTCATAAATGAGTGCAGTATCCAATGCGCAGGATCATCGTCGATCCTGCAAAATGAGGGGGCCTTTGACTCCTCGAATACAGAGGCCCGCATTGTGGTCAAACCAAGGTGGTGGGAAGAGCTCAGACACTTGTAAACTTGTCAATATGTCTAGTCCATCCGTTTTGACGGCCACGTGCGAAAGTCCCTCGCCTTCAACTTCAGATCAAACATGCAATCAATCTCCGACGCTGTGCGCCCCTTCATCTCTGGAATGTAAAAGAAGCTGACCACCGATCCGATGGCGCACACGACTGCAAATATGAAGCCTGTCTTGGCGCCGAGGTTGCCTTGGTCGGGGTTGAAGACGTAGGGCAAGGCGAATCCCACCGCCGAGGCGGCGACACCACATGTCAGCCAGCCTATTCCTTGGGCTTTTGCTCTCAAGTGCAGCGTCGAAGCTTCGGAGCCCACGGCGTATGAAGCCGGCCACATGCTTAGGCTAGCCACGATGGTAATCGCACATATGACGCCTGCGGTGTATCTGAAAGCCCTGTCAATACCGTCTGTTAACCTGCCCGTTTGGGGTGGGCGCTTACATTACCACGGCATTTCCTGACCAGACACCTGCAATGCCCATTGAAAGCCATAGGACGCTCAACACGGCGAAGCCCACGTAGATGAGGCGCCGTCGCCCGACCCACGCGGTGACCCAAATGGCGGCAATGTTAGCCACGAGGCCCAGCGAAATGGCCGCCATGAGAAACTGGACGCTTGCGCCGGGATCCATGCCGACAATCTGGACGAAATAGCTGGCTTTTGCCATCAGCGTGATGCCGAACATCTGGGGCATGATGTTCGAGTACATGACGATCAGTGTTCGTCGCCGATTATCCTTGTTGAAACAGTCGACGTACGCCGACTCTCCCCACTTTCTCTCCTGCTGAATGTTGCGCTGGATGATCCCAATCGTCTCTTCGCTGTCTGTGCCATTCGGCTCCAGGCGCTTCTGAGCTTTGTGAGCCAGGTCTAACCTACCTCTCCGCACGAGAAATGTAGGACTTTCCGGTATGATCATGGCCACGACGAACGTGAGGGCCAAGAACGGCCACAGGGTGGCAAACGTGACGGTGTATCCATTCTCCAAGTTCAGGAGGCCGAATATGACGCCGGCACCGATGAGCTGGCCCGCCATGAGGAAGATTGGGAACAGGGCCAGCAGCGGTCCGCGGAGGCCAGGTGGAGAGATTTCGGACATGTAAGTCTGCGCCGTGGTCATCATCATGCCTATGGCGCCGCCCTGGACCGCCTTCCCGGCGAGGAAGACGGTTCGGCGGCCGTCAATGTCGCTTGGCTTGTTGGACACAAACGCTATGGCCACTCCGACGGCGCAGATGAGGGTTGCGACGCCGAACGAAGCTCGCCGCCCGTACCAGTCTTGGAAGAAGCCCCCCAAAAATGCCCCGATAATAGATCCTCCAGGGCTAGCAAAGGTCCAGATGCCGAGCCAAAACGAAGGGATGATTTGCATCCCGTTGAGAAGCTCTCCAAAGTCCCTCCTGGGGCGGCGCAGTTAGCTTTGCTTCGCGGCGGCATGCTGACGTCTTCACCTGTCAAGGGCGATGTGCATACTGAAAGCTGGGCATGGCGGACGTCGTGCCCACGACGACGTAGTCATAGCCGTACATGAGAATACCAGTGGCCACGGCCATGCTGTAAAGAACCACACGAGGCCATCTCCTGACGCCTTGCCACAGCGTCAGGTCGGCGTGAGGATCCATGTCGACTTGCTGAGCCTGCACACGGGCTGTCGTCTTGACTCCATCATCGTCTTGCCTCGGCAAGGTCATAATGGTAGTCGCGCCTTCGCCCATTGTGAAGCTTTTGCGGTTCTTTTCCGGCCTCGTGGACGAAGCATTTGAGGTGCGACATTGCGCTATTTGTACAGAATGCGCCTAGCTGCAGAATGCGACATCTCCGCAAGTTGAAGGAGATCTGGACTAGACCAACCATCAAGGCAGGCAGAAGAGCCAATGAGGAGTTGCAGCTAGTTGCAGCGGTCATCCCGCGGGCATCAACATTTACGATCTTCGACAGGGCCAACAGTGTGGTTGGCTGTGACTACCATCTATATCAGGTCTCTTGACGACAACAACGTTGAAGTCTCGATAGCAGAAAGAGGTTTGACGCAGTTCAATCACGCTCTCGGCTATAGGGTTGCGTCGTGAAGGGCGTTGCTTCAGTGCTTACGTGACAGCCGACCAGCCGCATTGACAAGGGTTCAAACGAGTTTCATCGGAGCCACTCTGCCAATCGGCCATCGCTCCCGCCGTATTCCGCGTATCGTAACTTCAAAGGCCATGCAACGGCCAAGCCGTCTTCATTAGCCTTTGTTTTCCATTCCAAACGGGCTCACTCCTCACACCTCAACCCGACTTGCGATTCGCGACTCGAATTTACAACTAGCCTCGATGATGATGTCGGCGTCCTTCGGCCGATCAACGACCTTGGCGTTGATCGCGCTGCCTGTAGCCGTTCCCCTTGCATACTTTGTCTATATCAATCATGCGATTCGCAGGAGTACGACATCAACCACAGGCCGACGCGAACAGCTGCCCCGGGCGAGCTACGAGTCATCTCGTCAACCTCGAGACCCCGCGAGCCTCCCCGCAGAAGTCAAGTCCAACAGCTCAGAGTGGGTCGTCGCCTATGAGCGCGTTGTCTCCAATTCTATACCGACTTCCTCTCTGGCACATGTCCTCGCTGGGCCATCAACATCGTCTCCCTCGAGCTCTGTCAGGTTGGCCGCGACTCTGCCCTCGCCATTGCTGAGGGAGTACCTTCGGGCGACCCATGTCGCCTTCAGCTGGACGCCGCAGGCCATGTTGATACGTGCGATGATCAAGGAAGCCGAGATACGCCAAAGCTTCGATGGTACGTGGATCAAAGGCATGGCCTTTGCGCCGAGTGAGCTGGTCAATGGCGTGTACAGGGTTTCTCATCATGAGAGGGATGACTCGACAGGGTCGGAGCGGGTGGAGCTCATCATGGAAGTTCCGGCATCCTACAAAGGCCCAGCCGTTCGAGGCCTGCTCGTTGCTTCCATTGAGCCAGCGTCGGTCGACAGTCCGCAGCGCCCGGGAGAGTCAGACAGGGGAGCAATGGTCGTCTTTGTCAACGAGACATGGATGTGGAGGAGAGCCGAAGAAAAGCCAACAATGCTAGAGACTCCCCTGGGCAAGTGGTTTCATACTCGGCTGGCCGGGTGGCTAATCATGAAGGGCCTTGCTGCTGTAGTTGGGGCAGGTAGGGAAAAGATGCACTGATGTGAAGTGGTGTAGGAACCCGGCTGCGCATCTGCCGTACTGTATCATGTATCGCGCCGTTTTCTGTACCTTTACCACAGCGAAGCCTTGCGCTGCTGGATACCTTAGCTCTCCATTCAATATCGTCAAATTGAGGCCTGCAACGGCGGAGTGAGGTGCTAATGCTCTGGTTCGGATGGCACCCAGATGACTGGTTCTTGTGATGTTGCCTCGCAAACTTGGAGTAGTGACGGCTCGCTTTGCTCAGTATACATCTGGACAGACCTGCAAATCTTTTGTACTATGTATAGCATCATATCTCTATCTAAGAAACGGGTCCAATCAGCTTGAACTAGAGCATGGGCAAAACGTCCGACGTTTCGCATAAACCCCACACTCTATTTCTATGATCGCACTTCCATGCTCGCTCGTGGTCTTCCAGACGGCATTCGTGCCCATCCTTCCTAGTGGTTTCGCAAAAGCCCTGCATCGGTTTCGAGTTTTGAGGGGTACACGAAGATGACGCCGAACCTGTTCATCGATGACATAGATCGATGTGCGTTTTATTGAGCAGGGGCTTATTTTTCTTCAGACGGAGACATCATCGAGGTGAGAAATCGTGCCAAGAAGTCCGAATGCAGGTTTTTGCCGTGAGTGTTGGTCAATCCTGGGCGCAAAGCCACTCCCATACAGATGACCGTGGTGCTCAACGTCAGCCTTCATCTGGGCAATGGGCGAATGCGACAGTGCAGGCATACGTTTTGTCTGAATAATCAATTAGGGAAGGCGAGTGGAATCAGAGAGCGTCTCTATATCCCTAGATTCGTCAGACAAGGAGCTGTGCGAAATCTAATCCTCGTCATCAATGAGGAGATGTAATAGGGGACGGATTGAAGGATGAGATCGTTCTACAACATTGCCGTACACTAGATGCTTCCCGGACTTCCCTGGTCGAGTAGCAAGCATCGAAATAACTTTACGAAACTTTTTCTAGTAAATACCATTCTAGCCGGCCGTTTGTGTAGGATATTGCATCAAGACAATTCAAGTGCCTCGTCCAACCTAGTAACTACTAACCACGAGGCCTTGCGTGGCCATAGCTTGCCCTTCTTCATGATACCGGAATCTAACGCAAGCAGAACTCGGTTCGATCTCAAATGCGAACTGAGTATATATTTTCACTAGTAGATATGGCAAGAGGTACAACTGAGCTGGGGTTGGATTATGTTCTATGCGCGCTGAACCGATCTTGAGGCTGGAATGCTGTACTGCCAGTATGACAATGCAGCCAAGGCCTCGCCAAGTAGACATCTATCAAATTTCATCAGACTGGCCTGGGCCGGGCTATTTGTTGACAATAATTTTGGGAGACGGAACGAAATGCCTCGATATTCTCATCCTTTGGGCGCCGATGGGTGGGAGAGCTTTCAAAATATGCAATCGTTGGCTGGAACCTTATTCAGATGCCATTCAAAGAAATGGGAACCCATCCATGTAACCATGCTGCGATGCACCTGACTCGATGCCTGCGTGCCAAGTAGGTGGCTGAAATCGATTGATTCGGGTGCCTTTTTCTGGTATCAAGAAGCCAGCCGGCCTGGCTCTTGTCCGCCGCCTGAGCCAGCGGAGTGCATGCCGCGGTACTTGCACCTTTTAAGTGTCAACCCTTGCTTGGTCAGATACCCAACGACATGGATGATGCACAGCCTGAGTAAATCAGCTACCGCGAGGTGCTAGGATGTGGCGACTGAACTGCACAGGTTGTCCTGTCTCGAAGCCAATGAAGGCGGTTCCATGTCTCGACAGTCAAGACCGATGAGGTCGCGTGACTACGCAACCCGGAGGTCGACGGCCGGTAGGTGCGAAAGCGGCTCGGAAAGGGGCCATCGGCACGGTTCAGGCACGTATTTGATCATCGATGAATCGTTTGCACCTTGGCGACGGGAATTGTCGTTGGTCTGGGACGGCAGTGCCAGGTTGCCACCCGCGAGCCAGTGGAGAGCTTCAGCAAGTCCCATGTACGAGTGGATCCCAAAGGCAGCTTTGTCCTTGTCTGCTTCAGTCGGCGTCGGGCAGTGCCCCGCGCTTTGACGCTGCTCAAACAATTCGACGGGAGATTGCGGAACGGCCACGGCGTCGACAATGAAAGTAAACAGAGGGCCGCTGGCGAGACTCGGAAATTTTCGCACACTGACCGTCAGGGAAGCAGGAGCAGCAAGGCCGTGACGGATCTACGAGTACTCCGTACTCCGTACGGAGTACGTATTACTCCTTTCCCCCATGCTTGTCTCCAGTCCATCCCCTGCTCGCTCGCCCTTCGCGAAAATCTGTGACGGCGCAGCTGTACTAAATACAGGGAACCCAACACGTTTGTTTGGACAAGCATAAAAATAAACTCCCAACCGGTCCCAGCTGACGCAGCTTCGCATCTCACTTCTGCCGTAGAGGGGGCCCAAAGCCGCTACAGCCACGGCGCCGTACTGCAGGTTCAATGGCTTGGGCCCACTGGTACTCGTAGGTGGGTTTTCTCATACTACCACTAAAGTCATGACTTATCGAGTGAATGTCGGCCGGTGCTGACGCGTCTGGCATCCCGTTGCTGCTCGGCCGGGCGGAGCGTCCGTTTCCTCCGGTAGCGATACACCGACCACCAACACCGCCGTAGTAACATGACGATCATCGCCACCGCAGCGACAACGCCCCTCACTCATCTATCGACGAACAGCTATGGTTCTCGGCGGTTCCGAGATCTCTGGCCCCGATCTAGAGTCGAGTCGAAACGTTCCAGGCTATTTCCGTAGCAGTGCGGTCTACAAGTTTGGCAGCCAGTCCGAAGCAGCCACACACCGAGACGGCTAGTGTGTCGATTGGCTTCAAGCCTCCCGCTGCCGCGATCCCGTTCCTTATGGATGTGTGGGCGAGGTGGGCGAGGTGCATCCCCGATTGGCGAGTGCACGGTACGCCTCTCTTCAAGTACCGGGCTCGGGCGCCGTTTGACACGGCACGGTCCCGAAGCACGGCCCCCCCACGTGCGTGGAAGCAAGGCGTCGACGGGGGCAAGAATCCCTTGATCCTTGACCGTCCCTATCATGACCCGCTTCAGAGACTAATTTGCCAGTCGGGAGGGGCCATCGTCGCGGTGTGAAGCATGTGATGTCCCAGGATGGCAACGTTCTTATCTCTCCATCTGAGTGATCATCGTGGCGACAATTGGACACGGCTCCGTGCTCGCCGTGCTCGGCGCCTGCTTCCTCGGCCGCCCCCACCGCCGTGAGACATCGCCGTCCGGAAACACTCTTGCCCTGACTCCGTCCCCAAAGAAACAGAGCAAGGGCAGAGGCAAAAATGGAAATGAAGGCCAAAGGGGTGTTTCTTTCCAGGGCCACGCGGTGGGCTGTTGCACGGCTTCGTTTCTTCCCCAGTCCGCTGTTCACCTCTTAATAAGTGGGCAGATGCCAAGTGCCTGTGCTGTTGAATCTGCTCGGCGTCTGTTTTTGTTCATTCCAACCGTCTTTCGGTAGTCCACATCTTCGAGTCGCCGCCCTCAAATTCTTCCATACTCTCTGCTCTCCTCTGCGGGCTTTGGAGATCCTTCATTAAGTGAACCATGGCTCACCGACGGGCTTCTCTGAGTTGGACTGACTCCAACATATCGACGAGAAGAAACTCTACGGCCTCGCGGCGGTCCCATGACTTCCCGCCACTGGACACCTCGGTAGAACATGGACCGAAAGGCAAAGGCTACGTTCACGAAAAGGGGCTGGAGTATGAGACAGGCACTCCTGTTCTCGAGGCGGCTCAGGGGAACGACACCCATCGTACCCCGGCGATTGACATTTACGACCCAAACCGACCGAGGTTACCCTTTCGACAGAGACTACATCATTTCACATGGGCATGGTACACGCTTCCCATGAGTACTGGAGGCCTGTCGCTCCTCATTTTTGCTCAGCCCAATCAGTTTCCTGGCCTAAGGCAGATCGGGCTCGTGGTCTACATCCTCAACATCCTCATCTTCACGGCCATTACAATCATGATGATGACTCGATTCTTCCTCCACCCCGGAGACATGTCCCAGTCGATTAAACATCCTCGTGAGGGTTTTTTCCTTCCCACGTTCTTCCTTTCGATTGCGACCCTCATCACGAGCACGCATCGCTACGCCATCCCGGACAACGACGCTTCTCTGATATGGGCCATCCAGGGGGCCTTCTGGACCTACGTCGTTGCCACCCTATTGCTAGCCATTGGACAGTACAGTTTTGTGTTTGCTGCGCACAGCTTCGGCCTGCAGACCATGATGCCGACTTGGATCCTTCCCATCTTCCCGATCATGCTCTCCGGAACCATCGCATCGGTTATTGCGGACACACAGCCAGACATTGTTGCGGTTCCCATCATCATCGCTGGTTTGACCTGCCAGGGCCTGGGCTTCTCCGTCGCGCTGATGATGTACGCGCATATGGTCGGCCGCCTGATGTCGGCTGGGCTTCCGAACCGAGAGCATCGACCAGGCCTCTTCATGTGCGTCGGACCGCCCGCATTCACCGCGCTGGCAGTCATTGGTATGGCCAATGGTCTGCCGACGAACATCGGGCCGACCATGGAAGGAAAGGGTTTTGATGTGGGCATCATTCGCACCATTGCCATCATGAGTGCCGTGTTCCTGTGGGCGTTGAGCTTCTGGTGGTTTGGCATCGCCGTCGTCGCCGTCATTCAAGCTCCACCAAAATACTTCCATCTCGGCTGGTGGGCCATGGTTTTCCCCAACACAGGATTCATCCTGGCTACCATCAGCATCTCCAAAGAGCTGGGAAACACAGCCGTCATGTGGGTTGCTACCGGCATGAGTATCTGCCTGCTCTTGACATACTGCTTTGTTTTCTACAACCATGTGAGGGCCTTTCTCAAGCAAGACATCATGTATCCTGGGAGAGACGAGGACGTGGAGGACCACTAAGGGTCGATCGATGATCATTTATCGGCTTCCATCCTCACATGTACTTCCATCCCTTCGTGCTCAATTTCATTCGCATTTCTTCGTTCGAAAACGAACTTATGGTGGGCGTCTCAGTCACATGCATAGCCGTTTCATAGATTTTTCATGTTGATTGGGCGATGTTGACCTTGAGCATACAAGAAGCTGGCGTTGAAAGGTTTAGAGCAGGATTATTTAGTTGCTAGAAGAATGATGCAAAGAAATTCCAGGAAGAAGGGCGCTCAAATGACCATCACGTTCGTGAGTTGGTCCACGTTTCATGTTTCACAGTCTGCAACCCTGACTGCCAATGATGGTGATGTTTCCTCAGTTGTGGTTTATGTCCACGACACGCCGGGGTGCGGAACGGTTGATCTCCAAACTTACCTGAGGCTGAGTTGTCGACACGGCGATCCAGTATCCAGGGCGAGCAGGAATCGTCGTGACATATTGTCTTGACGCGGATCTCGTGGCAGAGTGCGCAGAGTGTGAACGATTGGAATGAACCCTTGCGTTGCAGCCGGCACATTGAGATCAGATTAAGCCATTCATCCCGATGATTCAATGTCTTACGCACTTGCGCCATTTGGCGCGCATATTCATTTTGTGTGTTCAAGTCTCGCCGAATGATACCTCTTGTTCGCCACACAAGATGATCGTAGCTCTCTGGCAAGACAGATTACTTCTCTTCTTTCGGAGTTATAGACTAATGCGTCCAGTCTGACAGACACTAGACCAATATCTGCATGTGTCGCGAACTGTGCAGAGCGCGCGACGACTGTTTGCCGCACCTGCCCGACAGGGACTATACAAGACAGGCTTGCGAGAATAGAGTTCAAAAAAGGATGCTGTACTGGGCAGCATCAACTTCAAGTAAATGCGCCGTGGGCAGTGAAACAAGGGGCAGGCGGGCGCTGTGTCGGACTCGTCGCACCGGTCGCGCATTCAGAGTCAGGTGGTTAGGACCTCCCACAACAGGACGCCAACCGGGCCTGATTGCCCGACAAAGTTACCTGGTATTGGGTGGCGTTGCGGCAGCCACCCCCTTCCGTGGATCCCAAACATGATGCTGCTCCAGAGTCGATCTTGCTGATTGTTTATTCCAGTCAAAAGCCCGTTGGCGCAACCGGCCCGGAGATCGTGGTGGCGCTACGATCAAAGTGAAACGGATACGGGTTTTATGGAGACTGACGGGGAGCGACAATCTGGGGCCGTCGATTGGGGTTTGCGGAGATGCATACTCATTGATAAATGTGCTAGGCTCCATGTTTGCCTGTCTTATGCTTCAGAAAAGAGAATATTCCCTTTCGTCATCGACCGGACTCGTTGATTGTTTCGTCGCAGGCGCTCCCTTGTCGCTGGCCGACCTCTTCTCTTCTTTGCAGATATTGGCTTGTTAATGTTTCCTTTGTTTTGGTGGTCGGTGCATGCTATCTTCCTTCTATAATGCCGTCGGCAGCGCCTGCCAGGAGGCTTGTTTGCTTCGTGGCCACGTTGCTGCTGCTTTGCTGCAGCCATGGGGTTCAAGGGGAGACGGTGTCTGAGACACTTGATTCTTCCGACAGCGGCGCAACCGATTCGTGGCTTGGCAGCATATACGGTGTCGTCTCGCCAAAAACAGTGGATGCGATTGCGGCAGACAATCACTTGCGCCGAACATACTTGGCCATTTTAGGCTTGTGCGTCGACACATCGAGACATCTGGCAGGGAAGTACGAGTCGCCGGAACTGGCCATCATCTCCGAAGACCTCGATGCCCATCTACAGGAGGTGAACTCCAACACGGATGCCGAGTATCGACTCGAACTCAAGACAAGGAATCCCGGCTTGACGAGCACCCATGGCCTGACGAAAAGGGCAGGCCTGCTCGCGAACCTATTCGGTGGGCTCGGAGGGGGTGCAAACAAGGGCGACGGTGGACCACTGGGCGGCTTGCTCTCCGGCGCTGCCAACTCGATACTCGGCGGAGCCCTCAAGATGTCCGGTCCCGCCCTCGCAGGTGCGGGCTTCTTCACGGGCGTCGGCATCGGCGAGGGCGCGGCTCAGGGCCTGAACCTGGCCTCTGCCGACCTAAGCAAGAACATGGGCGCAGTGGTGGCAAGGGAGAACAACATGCAGAAGACAGGCCTGAACCCGGTCCTCGAGAACGCGGGCATGGGCCTCACAGCGACGGCCCTCAGGGCAGTGGCAAAGAACCTGAAACTCCCGGACCCCGCCGGCGCGGCGTTGGCATTTGGTAACGGCCTGGGCAGCGGCGCGGCAATGGGCCTGAAACTGACGACCAAGAACGTCGGGCCTCAGTCCAACAACGCCTCGGCGGGCTTCGACCTCCCCGGGATCGCAAACAATCTCGCTTTCGGCGCGAGCAGGTCGCTGACGGAGAATGTCAACACGAGCTCCTTCGGCCTGGCATCGATGCTCTCCCGCATCGACCTTGGCAGCACGGCGCTGAACGTCGGTGCGGGCCTCGGCAGCGGCGCGGCCATGGGCCTCAAGCTGACGACCAGCAACCTCGCCCCTCCGCCAGCCGCGGGATCCGACGTTCCGCGCATCGCGGGCACCTTCGCCTTTGGCCTCAGCAAGTCCGCCACGGATAACCTCAACACGACCGACCTGCTCAACAAGGCCGGCGGCATCGCCAACCCCCAGTCCCTCGCCAAGTTCGCCGGCCCAGCGGCGGCGGGATTCGGCAAGGGACTCGGCGACGGCGCCGCTGTGGGGCTGAGTCTGCGGGCCGATCAGCCGGAGCCGCCCGTGGCGGGGCCCTTGCCGGACGGCAGCGTCGACGTTGGCGGCGTCGCACGGAGTTTCGCCTCGGGCCTCACTTCGCGCTTCCTCGCCAACGGCACCGCCACCAAGGCGCTCAGCGGCCTGACCGGCCCGGGCGGCTCCCTTACGAAAAATCTCGATGTCGGACGCATTGCGAGTGGCTTCGGCAAGGGCCTCGGCGACGGCGCCGCTGTGGGTCTCAGCCTACGACCCGATCGGCCGGGGCCACCGGACACTGGACCCTTACCTGACGGCAAACTCGACGTTGGCGGCATCGCGCAGACGTTTGCCTCGGGCCTAACCTCGCAGTTCCTCGCCAACGGTACCGCCACCAAAGCTCTCAATAGCTTTGCCGGCCCGGGAGGCTCCCTGACGTCGAACCTCGATGTCGGACGCATTGCAAGTGGCTTCGGAAAGGGCCTTGGCGATGGCGCTGCCGTGGGTCTCAGCCTTCGGCCCGGTCAGCCAGGGCCACCGGCATCAGGATCTCTGCCGGATGGCAAGCTCGACGTGGGTGGCATCGCCCAGACCTTCGCCTCGGGCCTCACCTCGCAGTTCCTAGCAAATGGCACCGCCAATAAGGCCCTGAGCAGCCTCACCGGCCCCGGCAGCTCCCTCACGTCAAACATTGATGTAAGACGTGTCGCTAGTGGCTTTGGCAAGGGTCTCGGGGACGGTGCTGCTGTGGGACTCAGCCTGCGATCCGAGCAACCAGAGCCGCCCCTCTCAGGATCTGCGACGAACGGCACCCTTGATTTCGGAGGCATTGCCCAAAGCTTCGCATCGGGCTTGACATCGCGATTCCTTGCCAACGGCACTGCCACGAAGGCGCTCGGCGGTTTGACTGGCCCGGGCTCCCTCACAGGAAACCTCGACATTGGAAGCGTCGCAAGCGGCTTCGGAAAGGGCCTTGGTGATGGTGCTGCTGTGGGCCTCAATCTCCGGGCAGATGAGCTGGGCTCAGTGCCGAGCGCTCCGCCAGGTGGCAAGCTCGATGCCGGAGCCGTTGCGCAAACGTTTGCGTCTTCGTTGACGTCGCGCTTCCTCGCCAACGGCACCGCCACCAAGGCCCTCAGTGGCCTTACCGGCCCAGGAGGAGGCCTGACAGGAAGCTTCGATGTCGGCAGCCTCGCCAGCGGGTTCGGCAAAGGCCTTGGGGACGGTGCCGCCGTCGGCCTCAGCCTCCGTCCCGACCAGCCGGAACCGGGGTTGGCGTCCCTGCCAAACGGCACCCTTGATGTCGGGGGAATTGCGCAACGCTTCGCCTCCGGCCTAACGTCAAAGTTTCTCGCTAATGGCACCGCCGCCAAGGCTCTGAGCGGCCTCGCCGGACCCGGAGGCTCCCTCGCGGGAAACCTCAACGTTGCTCAGATCGCAAGCGGCGTCGGCAAGGGCATTGGCGACGGCGCCGCGATAGGACTCGGTCTACGTCCCGACCAGCAGGAACCGGTGCCAGCACCTGTGCCAAACGGCAGCCCGGACGCTGGCGCCATCGCGCAAAGCTTCGCCTCCGGCTTGACCTCCCATTTCCTCGCCAACGGAAGCGCAAGCAAGGCTCTTAGCAGTCTCACCGGCCCGGGAGGCCCCATAGGCGCCAGCACCTCCAACTTGAACTTCGGACGCGTGGCCAACGGCCTTGCGAGGGGCCTCTTGGCGGGCGTCGGCGACGGTGTCGAAGCTATAGGCGGTATAGACGCACTCATCAACGGAACTGCCACGGTGCCGACGGGTGCAATTCCCGAATCCAAGTCCACGTTTGATGACTCCGTCGGCGGGGCTGCTACGGGTTTTGGGCAGGGGCTGGGAAGTTCCGGGGTGGTGACGGCGCAGAAGCTGTTTGCTCGTGGAGTCAACCTCTCGCCCCTTCTATCGCCTTCTTCGGCCAACGAGACGAAGTCCAAGCGCCATGTCTCTGCTCTTCAGATTGCTCCGTTCGAGGCGTTCGATGTCGAGCGGCGGCAAGCGGATGTCTCAATCATCCCCAACAACCTCAACCTATCCCGTCTGCTGAGTGCCAACTCTTTGTCCGCCGTGCTGCAAAAGGCTGTAGATATCCTGTCTTGCGAGGGAGTCGGCGGTCTTGGGCTCGTGGCTCTCGGGCTGAGCAAGAGCGGCGCAATCTCTGGCGGTGGATTGAACCCGAATACCACCAACTTTCTCAAGTCGCTTGTCCCCAAGGGAAACATTCGCTTTGTCAACGCTCGTAATACGTACGATATTGATGGGCAGCAAGTCGCCAAAGGTCTCGACGCCTCCCTCACCGCGGCTGCTGGCGGAATTGCCATCAACGGCACCAATCTCGTTCCGTTCGCGGTTTTCTTAGTCCTGCATGGTGAGCACCTCCAACAACGATGTTTTGTGTGGCTTATCTGACGACTCTTTAGCTCTCTTCGCGATCATCGCCCTGGCCACCCTGTTGCCCTTGGCTTTGACACTTCAGAGCCTTCGTAGCATCCTGGAACGTATCAAGATGGCACACGTTCTGCCCGCCTGGACGCCCAAAGCGACCAAGCTCATCTGGCTCGTCGGCATCCCTCCGTCAGTCATCCTGATTCTCGTCTTCGGAGTCTTGCCGGCGTCCAAGTCGGCGCACTTCCAGACGGCTCATGGCGTACGTTCTGTTTCCCGCTCTTACCCGCAACCTCTGCAATGTATGTGTCTAGTCGCAGCTGACGAGGCCGTATTCTCTAGATCCTCGGCCTCATCAGCTTGATCGTCGTCCTGTTTGCCGTCCCCTTGCATATCCTCTCTACTCGAGCACCTCCACCACCGCCGGGAGCTTGGATGAACATGAATCGCACAACCATCGCCTCTCACGGAGCCAACCAGCTCCTCCTCATTCTCATCCCCTTCACCATCACGACGGGCTTCGCAGATCTGAGTAGTATCACACTATGCCTCACGCATGTGCTGCCGTTCGAGCTTGCCGTCGGTCTTGGAGCCGGCCTAATGCTCACGCTCGCACTTGGCCAAGCGGTGAGCAGTACCGACCTTTACATCACATGGCGGGCAGGCAAGAAGAAGAAGATCGTCGGAACGGTGATTGAAAAAATATCGGGAGGTCGTGTATAGGTAGTTTGATAACACAATTTGTATCTTTGTAATGTCACTGTCGGAGGCCGTAGAGAGCTGGGTGCCGTCAAGCCACATCCAGACCTTCTCTTAACTACATCATAATCGGAGGGCAACGATGCAGCTCCGTGTACCTTACCTTCTTTTCCAGGCCTGTAGCCACAGCTGTGCACCGGGGAGTGCCTGGTGCAAGGGCTTTGCAATCATAGTCGCACGTGAAGCTCATTCGACCAATACATCGAGACCTTGGAAGGTAGGTTTTGCCGTGTCGTGGCGTCGGCGCCGCGCCGTGGGTGACACGTCTCAAGGAATCAACAACCTCGATGCCATCCTGACCGAGGTACCCGACATCGACATGGCGTGGCTGGGCAGCCTCGACGCACGCATCAGCATGAACCTGTCCGGCAACTTCGGCATGGGCGGCGACGAGCCCGAGTGGCAAGCTGCGCGGGACAAGTTCTTCGAGGTCATGGACAAGCCCGACAAGCCCTACGGCGGCTTCGCCTTTGTCAGCCCGCCGTACGATTCAGGCGAGGGCTTCAGGAAGTCGGTCGAGCCTTGTCCTTCATCACCGTCTCGGCGGAAGTCATGCACCTGGCCAACCTGGCAAACGACCTGAGGGACGCCCGGGAACTGGCCGCCGGCAGCGTGAGCCAGGGCACAAACAGGAGCTCGTAGACGAGAGGCGCGTAGACAAGAGGCGCCGGGGGCGAGCCGTCAAACGCGGGATAGGAGTCTGGGCGTCTTGTACTGCGGCAAGTCCTGTAATTAGTGGGAGAGCCCCTGGATCACGGACTATTTAATTGGTCTAGGTCACGGACGGCAAGAAGCGAACTCATACGAGTATTAGCGTCGCAGCACACGAGCCCGTGGCAAACGGGTCGACACAAAAAGCGGCACCGCAACGAGGAATTGCCCAACAATTACACCACCAGAACACCCCAACGCCTTCTTGATTTCCACGGCTACCAAGGCGCAAAATGCCAGTAAAATTAAATTTCCTTGCAAGGCATTATTAACAGGCATCTAACGAAGCAGACGACGCTTTTTGTCCCTTCTTAAAGGCACGAGCTTGGATCGTTCGCTACGCCGGCCATTGAATTTTGCGGTGCTGCTTTTTGCGTCAACCCGTTTGTGTGGAGCCTCAAGACTTCCAGCCCCGGCTCCGGAGGTGCCGAGTTATGTCCGGCCCCCCGGCGACATGCCGAGTGCTGTCCTGACCGGCCAGGGGGCGACAAGGACAGCCAGTCCCAAGGCGTCGAGGTGTGCTCGGTACGGGTAGGGTATTTCATCTTGTCGTCCGCCACGAGAATGGCCCGAACCTGGTCCCCCTCAACCATCAGGCATCGACGCGAGTCCAGGCCGAGGGCGACAGGCCGAGCAAGCCCAAGCCCAACAGCCCGCTAGCTGCTTCGGGCGCACCATCGACTGAACGTTGAAAGGGCGCGGCGCACCATTTCCATTTGTCGATAGCGGCGACAGCCGGAGTGTCCCCACGATGGGGGGAGGCCCGCACGGCTCGAGGTGCCCGCCAGCGACACCGCGAGCCGGGGTCCAGTTCCAGGCGGCCAATGGCCGGGCCGCTGGCGATACGAGAGGTCGTGTTCGTTGGCCGGCATCTCTGTGTTTGATGAGCTGACGCCTGCGCACGCGAGCACATGCCTGGGCCAGCAGCCTCCGAAAAAGGCGCTACTCCGGACCGAGCAGCAACTTTCAGCTCCGCAATCTTAAACCTTCTGCAAGGCTCCTCGAACGGACGCGGTCCAGACAGCGCGAATGCCACCAGCAGCGGCCCCCCAGCACGTGAGTCAAGCGCCTCGGCGGTCCGCAGCAAGATGGGGCTGGCCGATGCGCCCTCCCCCCATTATCCCGCTCCCCCCCTGCCGTGCGAGTCCGCGTTGGTAAGGTAGGTAATTAGGTGAAGGACGTCTCCGGCTCCGGGCCGTCTCGACGTGTTGCTGCTCCTCGCACAGCTCCTCACCTCCTCCCATCCCCAACCGTGAGCCTCGAGACATCGCCAGACACCATGGAGGAGCGCCGACTGTCCCGGGAGGAGCGCCGCCTGTCGCGGGAGGAGCGCCGGCACTCCCTCAGCGAGGCCGCCGACCAGGCGCTCGCCACGCTCGGCTACAAGGGCGAGCTGCCGCGCAACCTCAGCATGATGAGCATCCTCGGCCTGTCCTTCGCCATCATGGCCGTGCCCTTTGGCCTCTCTACGACGCTCTACATCACCCTCACCAACGGGCAGTCCGTCTCGGTGCTCTACGGCTGGATCTTCGTCTCCCTCATCTCCGTCTGCATCGCCGCCTCGCTCGCCGAGATCTGCGCCGTCTACCCGACGGCCGGCGGCGTCTACTACTGGTCCGCCATGCTCAGCACGCGCCGCTGGGCGCCCATTGTGAGCTTCGTCGACGGCTGGCTGACCCTCGTCGGCAACTGGACCGTCACCCTGTCCATCAACTTCTCGGGTGCCCAGCTCATCCTCAGCGCCATCTCCATCTTCAACGACAGCTACGTCGCCAACGAGTGGCAGACGGTCCTGTGCTTCTGGGCCGTCATGCTCGTCTGCGCCCTCGTCAACGCCTTTGGCTCGCGCTACCTCGACCTCATCAATAAGGTCTGCATCTACTGGACCGCCGCGAGCGTCCTCATCATCATGGTCACCCTGCTCGTCATGGCGCCCTCGCGCCGCTCCGCCGAGTTCGTCTTCGCCCACTACGACGCGTCGGCGAGTGGCTGGCCGGATGGCTGGTCCTTCTTCGTCGGCTTGTTGTCGCGTAAGTCATTGTCCCGTCCTAGGAAGCTCACCCGAACCGGAGGTGCTGACCGTTCTCCTCCCCCTCGCAGCGGCTTACACGCTGACCGGCTACGGTATGGTCGCCGCCATGTGCGAGGAGGTCCAGAACCCGGAGCGCGAGGTGCCCCGGGCCATTGTGCTCTCCGTCGTCGCCGCCGGCATCACCGGCGTCATCTACCTCGTCCCGCTGCTCTTCGTCCTGCCTGACGTGAAGATGCTGCTCGACGTGGCTAACTCGCAGCCCATTGGCCTGCTCTTCAAGACGGTCACCGGCTCCGCCGCCGGAGGCTTCGGTTTGCTCTTCCTCATCCTGGGAATCCTCATGTTCGCCGGCATCGGCGCCCTGACGGCTGCCTCTCGCTGCACCTACGCCTTTGCCCGTGACGGCGCCATCCCCGGGCACCACCTGTGGGCCCGGGTCAACCACAAGTTCGATGTGCCCATGTGGGCTCTTTTCCTCTCCACCGTCGTCGACTGCGTCCTCGGCTGCATCTACTTTGGCTCCTCTGCCGCCTTCAATTCCTTCACCGGCGTGGCCACCATCTGCCTGTCTACCTCCTACGGCGTTCCCGTTCTCGTCAACCTCGTCCGTCGCCGGGAAGCCGTCCGGGGGTCGCCGTTCCCTCTCGGCAAGCTCGGGGCCGTCATCAACATCATCTGCGTCGTCTGGATCGCTTTCGCCATTGTCATCTTTTGCATGCCCGTGTCTCTACCTGTCGACCCCAAGACCATGAACTACGCCTCCGTGGTGTTTGCAGGGTTCGCCGTCATTGCCTTTGCTTGGTACTTTGCCTACGCGCGGAGGAACTTCAAGGGTCCTCCTGTCATCAGAGGCGATTCACATGACCCGGGGGTCATGGTCGGGAGACCGATGAGCGGCCCGACGACCAGCAGGGTTCTGGATGACGAAACGGCGGCGGCAGTTTTGGAAAAGAATAAGTAGGATGCACCTGTATATCTAGAGGTCATGTTTGAACATGAGACCATGAGCTGAAGTCTTGGAGCATGCCCAGTATAACGTGATGATCGAGAGCCATGTAAGCTGCGCGCTCCCAAGGGCCGTCCCACTCGATCATTTTGGCCGTAGAGGTCAACTGCTATGCACATTGTTGACAAGCTCAATCTCATAATATGTCCTGAATCTGTACGTCACTATTGCGAAGCAAACCGTCACGCTCCCCCTTCCTGGCGCCCAATGCTCCAACGTGAGCAGCGCCCTCCCAGACGCCAACTCTTCCAGCGCTTGTGCCTCGCAAGAGTCGCTAAATGGGTACCCACGGCCGCACAAACCCAGGCGGCGTTCCCAGCCTGTTTCTCGGGAGGGGCTCTAGCCCAACAACGAGGTACGCATCTTTGTAGGACGGCGCTGGTATGATGCGGTTCGACGGCGGAGGCCGGCCGTCCAGCCTCGAGACAAGCTTCATGTGCAAATAACCAACGACCCGTCTCCGGCGCAGGTTTCCGACGTCGAATGCTCGCGAGCCCAGTTCTGCCTCCGCTGCTGAAACTTCGAGGAAGCAGTACCGCTCCGCCTGGCCCATGCTGGTCACCACCTGATCGTCCTCGACGAATGTAGCTTCGACGTGCCCCGGTATCGCCACAGGGCCCTGGTTTGAAGGCCTTCTGAGCTCCTTCGCCGTAGAGCAGCGGCATACTCACGTTGAAGAGACCCATCAAGCAGTACGCCACGTCTTCGGGGCGCGTGGTCACTCGCTTCGCTGCCCACGACATCCTGTTGCAAGCCGGTATTGTGCTGAGATCAGAGCCCAGAAGCACATCTTTGGAGATTCCGGTAATTCTGTGCAGCTCGTCCTGCAGGCTCAGCTTGTCGCCGATGAATTCCCAGTCTTTGCCCAAGAAGTGCACCTCGTTTGGCACGATGAGCTCTTGCAACGTCCATCCGCGCGTGAACCACCTGCTCCCGTGAAGCTCGGAGAGTGACGACACGTCTGCCAGGTCCAAGATGCATGGAATTTATGGTTTCCGAGTGCTCGGCGTTTGCTGGATTTGTCGATGCGGCAGGTGTCGATCCAGATGTGCTTGAAGCCAAGCTTCCTCGCCCGGTACGCGCTGTTCTCAATCTTGGCGAAGCCTTTCATCTGCCTCGCACAAGACCATGTGCTCGAACGTCACCTGTTCGTCCTCCCATCTGTGCGACAGAACGGTGTAGGCAGGTATCCCGCCTGGGAAGACCTCTAATTGGAGGCTGGTTGTATTCAAAAGCCGCATCTTGCTGTCAAGTCTTCGGCGGACACGACATTTCAGTACCCACACCCCATCAATGCAATCGTCGTCACCTGAAAACAAAGGCCCCGGTCATGATGGGTATATTCGTAAATCTAGATAGAGTATATACAGAACACGAGGTCCGGCACACCTTAGACGCTGATGGTCCGGAACACGCTGACCTCCTCACCCGTCGCCACCAGACTGCCGGTGATCTGAGGATGCCAGTGCAGTTCCTTGACATCCTTCAGGTAGTGCACAAACAGCAGCTGGGGCGGCACGTCCTTGACGCCCGCCGTGTCCCTGCTCTCCTCGTCGTCCAGCTCGACAGCCAGATCCCACAGAGTGACCGTGTTGTCGCCGGCCGCCACGGCCATGATGGAGTCGTCGGTCGGGTGCCACTCCACGCTGGTGATCTGCTCCTTGTGGAAGTCGAAGCTCGCGAGCGGCTGCGGCTTGTCAGCGTTGGCCTTCCACTGTCGCAGGTCCCAGACACCCCAGGTTCCGTCGTCGGCACCCGATGCGAGGAGGTGTGACGTCTGGCGGGACCAAGACATGACGTTGACGTCGTAGTTGGACACCTGAACGGTGAGGGCGGGCTTGCGCGACTTGGAACGCACATCCCAGATGCGGATGGTGCCGTCGCTGGAGGCCGACGCGAAGACCGACTGCTCAGACGGCGACCACTGGATCTCCTCGACGCTGCCGGTGTGGCCCTGGAACGGCCGGTTGTCCGTGACCCAGCCGCCGCCGTCGGTTCGCGTCGTAACATAGATGAGACCGTCGTTGTCTCCAGTCAGCAGCTTGCCGCCGGGGACCGTGGGGGACCAGTCCACCGCGTAGCCCTCGGACTTGTGCGCCCTGATGGTGGAGACGGGCTTGTTCTGCTGGGCCGAGATTGTGCTCCCGGGGTTGTCGAACGAAGCCAGGTGGGGCGTGACGTCGTGGATGAAGACGTCTGTGGACTCGGTCATGGTGGCGGTGAGGGTCGTAGGCGGTCTGCCGGGCTCGTTGCTTGGGATCTGGTGGGCGCGGATGCGGTTCGTGGTTGAGTTGAGGGGAATAGACTTGCTCTCCAGAATAGGGTCCGAGTCCTCGTCGTCGTCGTCTTCATCGTCCGAGTCTTCCTCGTCGCCCTTCTGCATCCTGCTGAGGCCGCTGAACTTGTTGACCAGCAGCTGGTTGTCCTGGGCCTTGGAGTAGTCGGCCTGCGTGCCGGCGACGGTGTACATGGTGGCCGGGTACGCCTTTCGGTTGTCGCCGAGGCTGTCCCTGACAATGTCGAACGACAGGCACGGCCAGGGAGTGCTGAGGTTGTGCAGCATCTCGTAGGTGGTCAGGTCGGGCGCCAGGGTCTGTCCGGGCTCGAGTTTGCTGCGCCCGACTATGAAGGTTCCCTGGTCGACTTCCATGGCTGTGCAATTGGTCCGATTAGCGGCCGGTCTCGATCAATGTCGCCGTCGACGCGCGAGACGCGAGTCGCCAGCATTGCGCCGGAGACGAGCTCACCTTCTTTCTCCTCGGCCTCCCTCTCCGCATCTGGCCTGCCGTCCACGCCGGCCTCTAGGATCTCGTCCTCGCTCTCGAACTCATCCTCGAACTCGTCCTCGAACTCTCCCATGTCCTTGTCGTCAATGTCCATCTGCTCGGGGCGATCGCCGCCCTTGAGAGGGCCCGCGCCATTCTCCTCGTCGGCGGTTCGCTTCGACATTTCTTTTGCGCTGGAGGTGCCGGCTCGTCTGGACAGGCGGAAGTACGACGAGGTTGCGATTCAATCCAAAAGAAAACGAGAGCAGGTCTCTCTCGTTGCCGGGTGCGGGAAGGCGGACGAGAGAACAGATGAATTGGCCCGGCCGAGATAATTTTTTGACCCCTCCATCAAAAAATTCGCAGGGACCGCGAAGTCTGGCCGGACCCCGCCACGGCGGGCGGGAGTGACGGCGCCATCCCTTGCGCTCTCTCATTGGCCGTCTCCCCGTCGCCCCCAAGACGGGTTCACAGGGGCCATGGATGCCCTCAGCGAGGCTGCGATGCAGCGGGAGAAACAGCCGGTGTGATTGGACACTGGGCAATACATGTGCCTGCCCGTCGACGTGCATGGTATCTGTCTTCCAGGGTCCGTTCTAGAAGGCAGCACTGAGTGGACCAATGATGCGCTTTGCAGTGCTCTTCGTTCATTCATAAGGTACCTTACCTTACCTACACCCACTGTACGGATACATGTACACCACTGTAGGTATTACCTTAAGGTACCCATCCATCCACCCCGCTGCCACTCGTTGGACGCACGCGGGAGGCCCTGGAAGCTTCGGGCTGAAAGACCCCGGCACCAATTCCCGGCCTGCGGTGCGAGGGGAGCTAAGGATCACGTCACCGCAACCATGCCGAGCCCAGCCAGCCCACCTCGGCATTGGCTCCCAGCACTGACGGACCGCGAGCTTGATGGCCCAAGCCGCTGAACCAGGCTTTTGTCAGCAGCGCCAGTCATGATTCCAGTGCTGTATTTGTCCTCCCCACCCGTGACGACTGCCCGCTGGAATCAGTAACCTGGACCCTGGCGCCCGGTAGTGGCGCGAATCTGTCATCCCGCAAGCTGGCGACATTCCGAGGGCGGATGGCTTCATTTGTCACCCGCCCTTGGTTGCAAATCATCTTCCTCTCGGCGGGTTTAAAAGGAGCACAGGCGTCGCCAGATCGAAGATAGACCTAGTCCCATATTCATACACCTCGCCGTCTGAGATTTTTCGCCAATCCTCTGAAGAACACAAGCATCTCCTTCGGCCCCTCGCTCTCAACTACCGTGCCCAAGCTTGCCTTAATATCGGAGCCGTTCAGTGCCCAAGCCAAGCAAATCCACCTTCCACGCAGCCTTCAGGTCATTAAACAGCGCACCCACGGCACCTATAAACCACCACCGCCCCCCACTTCGCACCGCCGCTCCTTCGCCGAAAAGTCCAACCCAGACCTCCAAACCTCGAACACCAAGCACCAAGCCGCACCGCTCCCCTTACAGCCGCAGCAGCAGCAGCTCGCAAACCGCCACCATGTCCGTCATCGACATTACCTCCAAGGCGCAGTTCGACGAGCTCGTCAAGAAGAACCCCTACGTCGCCGTCCAAGCCCACGCTACCTGGTGCGGCCCCTGCAAGGCCATCTCACCCATGTTCAAGAAGCACGCCGAGACCCTCTCCATCCCCGACACCTACGCCTTTGCGCGCTTCGACACCGACGATGTCCCCGACCTCGCCTTTGAGCTCGGCATCCGCAGCATTCCCGCCTTCTTCTTCTTCGAGAACGGCGACAAGGCCTCTGACCTCGCCGGCGCCAACCCGCCCGCCCTCAAGAAGTCGGTCGAGGCGCTCTCCGAGAAGGCTAAGCCCAAGGCCGAGCCCACCGCCGAGCCCGCCGTCGAGCCCAAGGCCGATGCCGTGAGTCGCTAGCGTTGACGGGCTGCCGTTTGCCCCCTATGGCAGCTGCTAATTGCATTTGCAACAGTTTTCCACCACCGAGAACTTCTAGGCGCGGCCTGGACCATGTTGTCGAGCGGCGCGAGTCCTAAAATTGAATGCGAGCGGAGGATCGAAGCAAGGCGCGACGAGTTGACTCGAAACGATTCGTAAACGGCCCTCGAAGCTGGCATGGCGTTGGGGCGCATGGGAGAGCATTTTTCCAACTTCAACTGTTGGGCGTCGGACAGGAAGAACAAAACCTGGGCCGGCAGCGGGAGCAGCAATTTGTGATGGGTAGCCTGAGATAGGTGCGAGATTCACGAAATTCATCACTGCTATTTCGAGTCCTTCCAAAGCTGCTTGTTCTTGCTATGGTGTATCGCAATCGGTGTTGCCATGTTGAACTCTCCCACTAGACATCTATCCCATACCCGTTACTCAGTAATCATTGTTCGCTCTATGCAAAGTCCGCAGACTACCCCCTTTCCCATGGCGTTTCCAAAGCCGGTGATTGATATGCATTATATCCTCCAGTCCGCTCCTTTTGTTTTGACAGGCTAAGTGACGCGCCTTGCGGCCAAGCCTATCATTCATCCGGTGACGGACAGTATCGGCCTCCTCATTTCGTCCCACACTTCTCGTCTACGCGTATCGTACTTTTGTTCCTTGTCAACGTGCTTTAAAATCTGCCGCAACCGCACTCGCCGACGTCGCGTCATCGCCGTCATCGATGGAATCGGCACTGAGCTGGGCTACGTCAGAGTCCTTACGCCTCGCGCCCGACGATGGCGTCGCCGCCTTTTCCAGCCTTTCTTCGATGCTCCCTGCCGTCGAGTCCGATTCGCTGAACCTTGGCCTTGTCGTCAGGCTGGGGCCCGTGGAACGCCGTCGGTTTCCCTCATCACTTAGGGCAAGTTTGTGAAGCTCGTTGATGCCGAGGCTCCTGCGTGCAGTCGCCCTGGCCCCCGGCGCGAGGCTATCACTCTCGGCCCGGATGTGCGCAGCTGGGACGGCCGGATTCGTCATCGCTGCTGAGGAATTTGCAGTTGTCGAGTACCGCAGGCCCGTCAGGCCTGGCAGTCCGCCCTTCCAGCGGCTGAGGTTCCAAAAGCTCCCTTCTTCCTTGTCCTCAAGATTCTCCGAAGACGATGCACTTATCAGACTGAAACTAGGTGTGGGCGGCATCCCCGGCTCCTTTTCCTTGTCCTTCTCCTTAGGAAGTCTCAACGAGGCCCTGCTCGTTTGAACGCTGCTTGCCGGGCTGGCCGGGTTGTTTCCGCGGAGGACAGGGCTCGAGGCGTACGGTTGTCTCCGGGCCTCTGACGCAAGGTTCGCAGCTGAGGAATTCAGCGGTGACCTGTTTGCCTTCATTGGGGACATGGATCGCTCGCTCCTCGCCGTGCCCGCGGTGCTGTCACGGCTTTCAACATCTTGCCGCCAGCTCATGATTCGGTCCGAGGGCGGCTGGATCGGTGCTGGGCCCGGCCCCAGGTTCAGCGAGCCGCGTCGAGAATGCACCCGGCTCCCAGCGCTCGTCTTAGTCATGATGCTGGCACTCCGGCCAACGCCCGTCAGCTTTCCGGAGAACTTAGATGCCGTCTCCCACGTATTCTGCTGTCGCTTGGCGAACGCGCAGTCCTGCCGGAACACCTTGATAGTGCCAGTCCTGTCGGTTGTGATAATGATGTTGCCATCCATATGCTTGGAGCGCTCAATATAAGCAGGGCTCTCCTCGGTCTTCTTGACGCATGATGCGGTCTCCGGGTTCCCTGCGTCTGACAAACGTGTCTGGCTTGCGGTCTTCTCGTCCAGGCTCAGCAACGTGACGGGAGGCGGGTTGCAAAGGTCGTACAAGGGATCTCCGGACGCGCTGAGTAGCTGCCTGCTCTTGACGGGCGCCATCAGCGCCGTCGTGACGACCTCCGGGTGCGCGTCAAACGCTTCGTACGGCGGCTTGTCCTTCAACTCGGCATCTGCAAGACTTGTTCCCCATATGTAAGCTCGCCGGTCCTCGCTCCCCGAGATGACGTATTTGCCATCATCACTGAACCGAGCATGGATCTGACTCGACTGATTGTGCAAGCCTTTGAATTTGACCTCGAGCATCTGCGTCTTCAGACTGTATATCCGTATCCGCGAGTCGTTGGAGCTGATGAGCACTTTGACGTCCCCGTTTTCCTCGCTCGAAAGGGTCTTGGCTGTTCGAATCCCCGTGATCTTGCTGCCCTTGGCGTTCTTCCCTCTGGATGATCGCACGTGGATCTGAAACTGGAACTTGAGGCCTTCAGTGTCGTAGAACAGGCACAGGCCGCTCAGGACACCACAAATCGCCGTCTTCCCGTCGGGAGAAAAGGCCACCGCCGTTATAAATTCGTTCGTCGATGCCGAAAATGCCACGGCCTTGTCGGGAATGCTCCATAGCCGCAGTTGGGCATCAAGGGAGCCTGCCAGGAAGAAGCGATCGTCCGTCGGATGAAACGCGATGGAAGTGACGAGGTCGTGGTGTTTGAAGGAGCAGAGGCACTCCTTCTGGCTCATATGCCACAGCTTGACCGTCTTGTCCATCGACGAAGACAGCAGGAAGTTGTTCTTGCTCCAGCTCAGGGCCAGAACCTCTCCAGTGTGCCCCTCGAACTCCCGGGCGGGTTTGCTGCGGAAGACGGGGGCGCTCAGCCGCTCTCCACTACCATCCTTCTGCCTCTCTTCCTCCTCGTGCGCCTGGCGTTCCTCGGGCGTCGATATCACGGAAAACACTCTGACGGTCTGATCCTTGCCGGCGACGGCCAGATAGCGCCCATCCACGCTGAATTCAGCCGCCCAAATGGCGTCGCCCGCCTTGAGGAGCTTGTTCCCAACGGCCGTTGCAGGAGCACGGCCATGTGGCTCGACGCCGGTGGGCGGCCTCGTCCCCAGCAGCTCCTGAGCGAGGAACAGTCTGTTAAAGTACCTGCCTTTCTTGTTATGGGGTTTGACACGGATGTAGCGTGGAGGCTCCTTGTACAACGGGATGTAGCCTCCTCCAGCGCCGATAATGGACGTCATAGCTTGCGCATTGCTACCGTCGGTGCGGAGATCCCCCAGTTCTGAGTCGGAGTCGGGCATGTCATCGTCCTTCTTCCGCGCGCCGCGCATACCCAGGCGTTGAAGAAACGACGAACCTTTCCTGGAGGCAACCGTCAGCCAGTGAACGCAACGATAGGTTGGGGAGGTATCAGCAGACGCACCTCCGCTCCTTGCTCGCGTCTATCGGGCCATTGGCGGACTTGTTCGCAAGATCGTTTAGGCTGTCGGGCGTCGGAGTCTCCGGTCGAGTCGGGTTCCGTAATCGCTGGGCAATGGAGGGCTCAGTGTTGCTATTAGTCCGCAGGTATATTTGCTAAAGTCGAGCATCGTCGTCAGTCTCCTGTACACCACCTGGACTGGCTAAAAAGGGCATATCGAACCGTGCTCAACGGATCCAGGCCGACGGCGCCGGTTGGGGGAGTTGCAGACAAGGTCTTGGAGAGGCCTTGCTTCGAGCCCGTCTCCTTGGCATTCTGAGCCGTGGCGGTTCGCGATAGTAGGCCAGCGGACCGGCGACCCGGAAGCTGCGGTTGGCCGCTGGAGGTGTGTCCTAGGCTCGAGCAGTTAGCAACGACAGCCGAATATCCAGGAACAGGCAGGGGTGCACGGGTCACGAGGGGCCGATCGGGCGCATGCGAAGAATCCGAGCCCGATGTTGTCGCGGGAGACTGGGGGAGGCTGCATACCTGGAGCCTCGGATGGGCCGGAATGGTCAGAGCCAGGGACGGGGACGCCTTCACCGTCCCTGGCTCTGTCTCTGCTCGAGGCGACTCCGCCGTCGCCCGAATCCGCAGGCGAGGACAGTTGCGCCGACATCTTCCATGCTGTGGGGTCTGCAGCGAGGTCCGGCTCTCTGATGCCGGCGGGCTGGTCCAGTGCAGGCCTGCGACGCCTTGGAGCTCACGCCCGACGTGGCAAGGCAGCGTAGCACGTCGCAGGCAGTGGTCGGAGTCGCGTAGGAGTGTAGTATCGCTGGGCAGAGGGCGTTGGCAAGCTTCGCGCAGCACGCTGTCCTGCGCCGCGGGTGACGCAGCACGGTGGCGGCGGCTTCGAGTCGAGGTGAGAAGGAGCTGCAGGCGAGGAAGTCGAATCTGACATGCACGTTTGCTGACGCTCACGAGCCTGGGGCGGTGCGAGGTGCGACGCTCAAGACGCAACCCTGTTATCCTACCCACGAGAAGTGAAGGCGCGCACGATTGGGCGGCCCCAGTGCGAGGACGTCAAGCTGACACAATTGATGGGCTGGTCTGAGTGGCGTCTTGTGATATCATGCGTGCAG
Source organism: Tolypocladium album (assembly GCA_024341135.1). Lineage (NCBI taxonomy): Eukaryota > Fungi > Ascomycota > Sordariomycetes > Hypocreales > Ophiocordycipitaceae > Tolypocladium > Tolypocladium album. Next base: position 162,588 of record JALHCF010000112.1, read on the forward strand.
ATGCCGCGGCCCCGAAGCGGCAAGCGACCACGGCCCTACCAACGCGGAGACGGGAGAGGCAGCGAGGGTTGTCGATCAGCCGGAGGAAAAGCCCAGACGCACAAGGTAGGTTGGCAAGTTGGGTTGGCAGGTGAGGTCGCGAACGAGGTCCCAGGCTGCTCTGGAGCCTTGGCTTACATGAGGGTCATAATTATCCATCAGCTCAGCTCAGCTCGGCACTTCGCGCTCCCTGGCGCCGACCGGCGGGCCACGCCGTCGTCAGGGCCCTTGGCGGGTGGGGATTGGCGACGGCAGGCTCCTCACGGCACGCGACTACTGGTACTAGCTTGGAGGCTGCCCACAGCCTTGCGAGCGGTGGAAACTGGTTCTTTTGTTGTTGGCCCGTTGCCGGCCGTCCGTCCGGACGAGCTGTTCGAATTCGCCATGCCTCGTCGTGGCGAGACGGATGTGGGGAGATCCGTCGCTGCGGCTCACAGGAAGTTAGAGCAATCGCCCGGCTTGGGTTGTGCGCCGGGACGTCCACAAGGGGAGGAGCCCTGGCCTTCGATGGAAAATTCTCAAACCGGCCAATGCGTCGATTCTGGCTAGCACCGACACGTTGACGCGCATGTCGTTTGCGGGGAGGCGCTTCAAGTCTGGTAATAGTTGCGCGGCAGGGGCTCGTCAGCGGTCAGGCCGGGCGCTGAGTGGATCGTCGGGCGGCCAACATCATTACTCGTAGTATCTATCTCCGATCAAGAGGTACTTGTACAGTACGAGTACGGGTACTCATAATTGGGAGAAAGTTGAGCCAATTTCGCCAATGAATGGCTGGCCCAGTGTGCGTGTCGTTGATTGCCAAGAAGCTCATTGGTGCCCCGTTCCAAGTTTGGGGAAATCGCCTTGATGTCCACACCGATGCTGTCCACTGGGGGCCACGAAGCGGGCGACCCCTCCAGTTCTCGTCAAAATCAGACATGCGATCCACAGAGAGCAACAACTGTTCCATCAGACACCGGTGCCCTACAGTAGTTAGTGGCGTGAGTAAGGTAGCCATTAGTCCTGGTACAACAGTCAACATCGGAACCTCATTTGGGCTTGCTCTACGCTGAGGGTGTCGATATTTTCGTGCAACGAATGTCTATCCCTCGCAAAGTTCGCGGGGCTCAAATAGGCACACAGTCGCGGTCAGGAGGAGCCATCCCGCTCACCGCAATTTGCATCGACCCCATCGTCGTGCGCGGCCAGGTAACCCAGTGCCAAACCCACGCCTTGCCCGACCTACGGGCGACATTGGGCACCGAGGCATCAAGGCACTATCAAAATTCCATGCGACCGACACCACGGCGCGATAGCCCGTCGCTCAAGGCGAGGTTGCGAAGGTCCCTCGTGGCGCCACAGCCGCCACCCCCACTCTAAATGAGTGCGCGCCAAAGCATCGTCATTGAGGCTGAACCTTGGGCGGCCATCATGCTTCAACAAGAAAACATCCTATATCAACCCGTCCTGGAATCTGCGGGTGGCCCAGGCATTTCATCCCCCTCCCCCAACATCGCCCGTGCTTGCAGCGCAGCGAGCGGTCTTCTAGCAACATGAAGCTCGTCGCGCGCAAGGTCTCGACCGACGTTGAGGAGGAGCAGGTCTCGCTGCTGCCCGAGGACCCTGAAGACATGGTCAGTCGAATCGATCACGGTGCCACTCCACGACTTGGCTAATTTGACGACCCTTCCAGTGGCACGCGTACAACCTCATCGTGGTCGGCGACATTGTAAATGCCCACGCCGTCCGCAAGGTCGTCACCATCAACAACGGTACCGGCGCCGCGGCCGCAGAGAGAGTCCACACGGACCTGACAATCAAGGTCAAGTCGACCTTCTTCGATCCCGTCATCTCCTCCCTCCGCGTCTCCGGTGTCGTCGTCTCCGAAAACGATCACGTCGCCCGCGGCGCCCACCACACCCTCGATCTGGAAGTCAATCGGTCATTTACCGTAATCAAGCCCGACGGCTGGGACTCGGTCTCCAAGGCCACCCTCGCGCAGGCCCTCTCCGACGACAGGCACGGCGCCATGGCGGCCGTGGTCATGCAAGAGGGCCTCGCGAATATCTGCCTCATCACTCAGTTCCGCACAGTCCTCAAGACGCGCGTCGAGAGCGTTGTCCCAAAAAAGCGCGACACCGCCTCGGAGCAGGATGCCGGCTTGAAGAGATTCTTCGACAAGGCGCTCAACTCCCTGCTCAGGGCTCTCGACTTTTCCGTCGAGCGGCCCTTGCTCCTGGCGAGTCCAGGCTTCGTTGCGACTGACTTCAAGGAATACATTGCCAAGCAAGGCCGCGACAAGTCCGACAAGGTGCTCACGGCCATCGCGAAGCAGGCTGTCGTGATACACTCCAACTCAGGACATATCCACAGCCTGAACGAGGTGCTCAAGAGCCCCGAGGTCCTTGCCAAGATGAATAACATGAACTACGCCAAGGAAGCTCAGGCCATGGACAACTTCTTTGAGCTTTTGAAGTTCGACGACGGGCGCGCTTGGTACGGCAGCAAAGCCGTCGAGCGCGCCATTGCCGACGGCGCGGTCGGCCCGGGCGGAGGCATGCTGCTCATAAATAACTCGCTCTTCCGCAGCACAGACCTGGAAACGCGCAAAAAGTACGTCGCGCTCGTCGACAAGGTGAATTTTGATGGCGGCGATGTGCGGATACTGAGCAGCGCCCACGAGAGCGGTCTGCGGCTGCAGATGATGGGGGATATCGCTGCGACGCTGAACTATCCCATGTTGGACCTCGACGATGATGGAGAGGAAGAGCAAGCCCCAGAAGTCCGGAACAACGATGCAAGGCAGGAAGAAGATGATGGCATGTTGGATAGCGTCATCTAGACGAATGGAACTCGTAAAACTCCGGTGTCTCGGGCGGCAGCATGCCCCAGGATTGAGAGTGCTAATGCCGCGCCGCCCCGGCAAAGAGCCCCCGGTCGACCGGGGAGCGACCGTGACCAAGTTACACGTGCGCCTATTCGCATGAGAATGATTGTCCCGTGCTGCAACTGAACGCCGACTCGTGCTTTGAAATTAGGTTCGACTTCCTCGGCTTCCGTCTTCTCGTACGGCCATCGGCTCCGAGGAGCACCGCGCCGGATCGACTCCGCCCCCGCTGCCGCGAGCCGAGCGGGGCGCCTCAATGACGGAACTATTATGCCGCTGTGTCGCTTTGCGAGCACCCTTTTCTCCTTCTGCGGGTAGACCACTCGATTCGACGGAAAACTGAGCTTTTGTCTCATCGCGGGAAGGTACCCGAAAGTTCGACTTACTTGCTCACTCAAAAGGACAGCTTTACTACATGACATGAACCATGGCGTCCAAGCTCAGCCTCAAATCCACCGTCAAGCTCAACTCCGGATACGAGTTGCCTCGCCTTGGATTTGGTGTAAGTGGAATCGCTCTGCGCCGTGTGCTCTCTGGCTGACGTGAGATGCAGGTCTACCAGACGTGAGTTCGCCCGCCGCATAGTGCGCTCGCGTGGACGAGAGCACAGCTGACGAACCAAGGCCAAAGGAGCGGTGCGCTGACGTCTGCAAAGAGGCGTTGAGACTCGGATACCGCCACGTACGTGCATCCCACGGTCACCGGTGTCATTCCAGATGGCGTCTGACACGGCAGCTTTAGATCGACTCGGCGTCGGCCTACCGCAACCAGGGCCAGGCTGCGGCATCGATCCCCGCGTCGGGCGTCCCCCGAAATGAGGTCTTCTTCACTACCAAGGTGCCCGTGCGGGAATACCCTCTGAGCTACGAAAACACGCTCAAGCTCGTGGACATTGCCCTGCAGGAGTCCAAGCTCGGCTACCTCGACCTCGTGCTCATCCACGCCCCCTACGGCGGTGCCGAGAACCGCAAAGGCGCGTGGCGCGCGCTCGTCGAGTCCGTCGAGGCCGGCAAGGTGCGCTCCATCGGCGTCTCCAACTACGGCGTCCACCACCTCGACGAGCTGGAGCAGTACATAGCGCAGCTCGAGGCCGAGCGCGGCGGCAAGGGCAAGGGAGGCGTCATCTCGGTCGGCCAGTGGGAGGTGCACCCGTGGCTCACGCGCCCGGACATCGTCAAGTGGTGCCGCGCGCGCGGCGTCGCCGTCGAGGCCTACTGCCCCATCGTGCGCGGCGAGCGCTTCGGCGAGCCCAAGGTAAAGGCGCTGGCGGACAAGTACGGCAAGACTGAGGCCCAGGTGCTGCTGCGCTGGAGCCTGCAGAGGGGGCTCGTGCCCCTTGTCAAGAGCGTCACTCCGTCGCGCATCGCCGAGAATGCCGGGCTGTACGACTTTGAGCTGACCGAGGCCGAGGTCGAGGGTCTTGCGACGACCGACTACAGCCCTTGCGCCTGGGACCCTACCGTGGAGCCGCTGGAGAAGTAGATGAGGTGTCGAGTGCTGCGAGCCGCTCTGGTGGAGCGGAGGCGAGCCTACTCGCAGACAGCAACTAGAGCAGACGAGCAGTGAGACCAGAGACGCACGAATAACAACAAACTACCGCATAGCAAGAAACCCACGTAATCATGCGAGCCATGCCCGCAAAGATGGAATCTCCCTTTGTATCTCCGTTAGATGTAGCTCTCACTGAGAGCAAAAGAGTCACACTCTGGTCATCACGTGACAGCGCTCCCTCCTCGTGTCCAGGCTCCGACGCGTTGGCTCACATCCACGGTGGAGAGAAGATGCATCACCACAAACACCGACGTGCTCGCATCGGCATGCTCGACGCATCGCCAAAATGCCGGTGCAGAGGACCTTCACCCTCATCCAGCCCGTCTCGGGCCCCTCCGGCGGCGAGGCATTCCGGCCCATGACCTCGAGGCAGGTCCGCAAGGCCTACCGGGAGGCCAACCGCACGCCGAGGCTCTCCCGCGCCGAGCGCATCAGACAGGAAAAGGCCGAGCAGGAGCGCATCCGCAAGGAATGCGAGCGGGACAAGGCGGCGACGAGGGCGCGGGCCGTTCGCGAGAAAAAGCAAGAAAAGCAGCAGGAGGAGCGCGAGCGCAAGAGGAAAGCGGGGCTACCGCTGGTGAGCGTACGGCCGAGCCAGGATACGATTGCCAGGTTCGTGCGGGGGAACGGCACGGGGAGGAAGCGGGATGCTGCCGGTGAACGAACGCCAGAGGGTGTGGCAGAGGATGCGCGGCGGCCGAGCGACGAAGCACCCAAGGCACATCCGAGCCCGGGCGGGCGCCGGGAGGAGCTGGACCTGATACCCGAAGAGGACGAGCTTGAGTTGGAGATGATGAAGCAGCTGGACGCGAGCGCGGCACATGAGAGTCAACACGAGATGGAGCCTGAAAAGGAGGAGTCGAAGCCTGCGGCTGCCGAGGACATCCGACGGAGCCGAGCCGCAGAAGCAACTTCGTATGAGCTGGATCTCGGCCTGCGAGCAAGCATCTCACAACCAGCGCTGCGGCGGCATCTAGGAGGAATAGAGCCGTCAGGATGCAGGCCCCTAGTAGACCTAGGAAAGCCGGCACGACAGTCACCACCTCCAAGCACGCAGGCGATACTGCACAATCTCCACGACTTTTTCCCGTCGTCCTCTCAGCAAGAGCGCGAACTGCAGGATGAAAAGACGACTGATGCGCCTCTGGCTGGATGTGCAAGACAGCATGATCAGCTGCCGCCGAAGCAGCAAGGCAAGCCGCAAAGGGTCGCAAACCCCTCCCCGAGCCGCTTCTTCACGTCCTCGGGCTCAAGTGAGCTCATCCACCTGGCCATGCAACGCAGCCGCCGCTCCGCCGCGCTCGAAGAGATACATCGAAAGGAACGGCGGCAACCCGGCGCCCCCGAGCAGGCCAAGCCCCCCGGCGGCGCAGCACGGCGCGCCAGGCGGCTCCAGTGGACAACCGGCGCGGCGCCCAAACAACCAACCGCGGAGAAGATGGCAGAGACGAGGGACGCAAACAAAGAGAACGTTGCGCCTCCCCAGGCGGATGGCGTCGGGGCCGCTCCCAGCGCGTCCCAGGAGACGGAGTATGGCGGCGAGTGGGTTGACGAGATAGCCTTGGAACTTGCGATTTGACGGCAGCTTTAGGAGCACGAGAAAGCGGCATCAGCTAACGAAGCGGCAGCGCTAGCTTTGGCAAGGGTTGGCATCGGAGTGGTATGAGGGGGCGGGAGCCTATATATATCATTAGCGGAACGGAGCATATATGAATCCCAACATCGCGGCAACGCCAGGAGGTCCTGGCGACCCCTGAAGCATCGGGTTCAAGGCGGGGAGAACATCATGGGTAGGAAAATGAAATGCATCCACGACCTCTTGCGCCGGTCCCATCATGCGTGCCCGTTGATCGGGTGCGAAAAGTTGAGCATCATTCGTCCAAGTACAATATTCTTGACGGATATAACGAAGCCTCCAGCTCTCTAGACCTCACACCTGTGAGAACACTGACCCCACCCCTCTGTGCCAGAGGCTCCGGGTATCCTCTGCCCCATGAGATCTACAATGCCATGCATGCCCTGCCCCTAAACGCCGTCCATAATGTATTCATAGCCGTTCCGGCCCTCCAGAGTCGTAAAGTTGCCACGCTATCGAGCAATCCCCCCCGCCCGGCGCGCCGCCACCGTCGCGGCGCTCGACACCAGCAACATCACAGGTATATCCCGATCCACTCCGTCTTGGCTGCGACCTTGGTCTCGCAGTTGTCCACGGCACACCTCAGCTCGCTGGGCGCACCGCCGGGGGGCTTGCCGCCCGGGCCACGGAAACCCACCCCGTTGGGTGCAGCTTTGGTCGGCCTGCGGTTCTCGAAGCAATCCGCGCAGTATACCTGGTTCATTTGTGTCAGCAACTCGAATCCCGTCGAGGTTCTCGGGGGCACGTGAGACCATACATGACCACACTTCTTGACTGCCCAGAAATGATGTTCACCCGGCGCCCTCTTGCGCTTCCTGCTTCCAGTGGCAGGAGCGCTCTGCATCGCCGCCTCGGAGGGGTCGTAGGCAAGCTCCTCGTTGCATGCCGGGCAGATGGCCACCCTCTCCACATCGTCCTTGGAGTTGGCACAAGTGTCACGGGTAAAACCGTCGCGGCAAGGCGGAACCTCCTCCATGGGCGGCTTCGGGCTGGGCTCCCTTGGGCTGATGGAAGCCGCAAAGTCGAGGGTTGCGCCGTTGAACGGGTTCCGCATGAACTGAGACCCAATCAGCCCGGCGGCCATCTGGCCAGCCATCTGCCTCACACCCCGGGCTAAGCCCGCGTAAAGGCCTACCCCGCCATTGATGAACTCAAGCTCGATGAGCTGGTCGTTAGCGAGGCCACCGGGTCGGTGATGGTGGTGGTGGTGATGATGGTGGTGGTGACGCGGTCGGAGTTGGCGTGGGGGCTCTGCTTGTTGGTCCTCATCGGGAGGATCAACGGTCAAGTCGATGAAGCTTGCCCCGGGCGCAATGAACGTACTGTCGCTCCTCGCCAGCCGCGGGGGTGATATTCTCTGTGAATTCGTCCTCCGCGGGTTTCTGCCTGGCTGCGGCGGAGCCCGCTGTTCCACGGGAGAGTCAGGCTCTCCCGTCAAGTCGATGAACGTCGTCGCCGTCGGCCTGGGCTGCGGCGGTCGGTCCCATCGTAGCGCTCTCCCGATCGGCCGGCTGGCTCGCGGCGGCTGGGGTGAGGACGAGCGTAGGGGGTTGAGCAAGTTTTCGATGTTATTTCGAGGTCGAGTGGGCGGGCTGTCGTGGATTTCTATGAGGTCGTCGTCGTCGCCGGGCAATACCAGCCCTCCCCGGACTCGCGCCATTTTGGGGCCGGCAGGCGTGTTCCGGATGTCGGCTCGTTCACGTCGTGGTCGGTGAGGGAGAAGCAGGCAGCGGGGCCATCGAGAGGGAGAGTCGGACTCTAAATGTGCGCGGCTCGATCACGCTTTTCAGCCGCTAGGCGCAGGCTGCACTGTCCGTCGCGTTGCTTGGTGGCAAAGAAGAACAACAAAGCCTCGAAACGCTCGCACCGCCTGATTTGCCTCCCGGGTGGCTTGGAATGGCGGATCACGGTCAAACGGCGTCGCTTGAAGACTCTCAAAGGACCTCGGGGTACGTTTGGAACAAGTATGGAAGCGCCGGTCACACAGAGAGTGACGCGGTGGGTGCGCGGATGGGTGCTGAGGCAGAAATGCTGATGAGGCGAGGTGGTGAAGGCGTGGGGGTGCTCAGGTTGGTCAGCGTCGTCGATGCCATCCATGCCCAGAGGTAAATCCGTTCTCCGCAACGGCCGTCAACGCTCAAGGGCACACGAGCGGCCAAGCGGCCAGCCGCGCCAGAGCCCGCCCCACCAGCGACGGCGGCCACGGGCTCCACCACGGCGCCAGAGAATGTTTGGCGTGCGGTGGCGAGGGAACCCGTCACTTGCTGTGGCTCGCTCGCTCCATGCTCAAGTACTTCACTCAAGACGCAACATCCGTCTTGTGCAAAGGGCACATCGTGGGCGATCGGTCAAAAACAATCAGATGGGCACGTGAGCCAATCATGATTCGGTCCGTGCAAAGGTCACAGCAGTGTTGTCGCGCGAATCGAAGTTGCCTGCGTCGACGCTTGCCAGCCGACAATCAATCCATCCATTCGTCCACAGAGTCTCGTTCCATAAGGTAGGTAATATACAGTCAACCCGCACAGATCCCCCCGCTCGTCCCCTTGCTCGTCCCCTTGCTCGCATACTCATACCCAGTATGGGCCATCTCCGCGGCCGCAAAAAAACCCGTCCCATCCAAGGACACCGGCCGTTATTCCTTGGCACCGAACACGCTTACGACACCATCTCCTTTGAGCGCCACGAGCTTCTTCGCAGAGGTACCCCATCGGACGGCCACGGCGGGCACGGAATTCCTGAAAGGCTCGCTCCACTTCTTGCTCGACTTGGCGTATTGCTGGACCGTCAGCCCAGAGACGCCACCCGTCGCCAGGAACTGGCCAGTGTAGTCCCAAGCCAGGGACTGTACTGAGCCGCCAATCTCCAGCACCTTGGCCGTTGCGGCATCCCCTTCTTTTCGAAGGTCGAAAATGGTGACGGTGGTCTGTCCCTTGGCGGTGGCGGCCAGCCAGAATCCGTTTTCGGAGAACGCAAGGGCTTGAACCGGTGCGCCGAGCTTGAAGACGGCTGCTTGCTCCAAGGTCTTTGTCATGAAAAGCTTGACGTCGCCAGTGGCTGTGCCAGCCGCGACGAGGTGCCCATCAGGGTGGAAGGCACAGGTTGTGAGGGCTGTCAATGTCAGCACACAGTGAAGGAAACGCGACGGGTTCAAGGCAAATGCTTACAGGCATCGGTGAACACGCGGCTGACTCGCTTCATCGAGCCCAAATCGTAGAAGACCACGCTCTTGTCGGTTCCGACCGAGGCGAGGATCTTACCGCCAGGGTGAGCGCTCAGCGCTGTGGCAGGACCCGCGTGCTCCGATAGCGACGCGACCTCACTGCCGCCCTCGAACACCTTGACGGCGCCTTGGCTCGTGGCGAAGAACACCTTCGTTCCAGCCCAGAGAGTGTCTGTGACGGGTTCGTTGATTGGGACCTGTCGCTCCAGGGTGTCTGCCTGAATCGAGTATATGGCCGCCCCGTCCTTGAGGCCTCCCAACGCCGCGTAGTCACCTTCCAGGTCCAAAGAGGTTGCTTGTGACAGAGGTAGAGCATTGGATGATTCGCTCTCAAAAGCAGAGATTTCCTCACCAGAGACCCAGTCCGGGGGGGTTGGGCGCTTCTTGCGTCCTTTCGAGAGGCTACAAGAGGGAAAAAGGTAAGCACGAGTCTAGCTGGAGGCAGAGCGGTTGGGGGTGGTACGAACCTCTGGTGAGTCTCGTCGACGCTCTGTGCCAGGTCCTCGGGAAGGGTCTCGACACTGTCAACCACCATCTCCTCGCCATTCGGCGCTCCGTCTGTGACCGTCACCTTGCTGAGGGACTCTCTAGCTTCGTCCCGTTCCATCGTCAGGCGCGCGACGACGCGAACAGCCGCGTCGTGGTTGTACAGCGCCGTCGCCAGCTCCTCTCGCGTTCGCGCAAGCTGCTCCTTCAGGTTGTATGTTTCCAGGGCCAGCGTGTCCCACTCGTTCTGGAAGGTAGCCAGGAGGGCGGGAATCGAGGTCAGCGTGGGGGGTCGAGGGCGCACGATGGCGGAGGACTTGATGGGCAACAGGTCCTCGGCGACCAGAGCCTCGCCAGTGCTGGGTTCCGTGCCATTCTCGTTGATGAACTGCTCAATCAGGCGCTTCTCGTAGACGACCCCTTGCCCTGTCAGCGCCGTGGCCGTGCGGGAGCTCGAGCGATCACCTACCAGACTTTTTGGACACGACGGGTTCTTGGGGAGACTCCCCGGAAACTGGAGGCGTCAGTCAGCGTTGCGCTTGAAACGACGTCTTCGGAGCTTCACTTACTTCCGCAAAGCATGGCGACAGGTTCTGAAAGCTGTGCTCGCTGTCAATGGCGGAGAGTCGTGTCTGCTGAGGAATCGAACGGAGGTGCCCAGTTGCCTAGCTCACGTTTGCGATGCCGACACACCAGCGCGCTCGCCCCGGTCAGGATTTTCCGAAAACGCGGATGCACGGACCACATGACTAGGTACGTACTCGTACTCGTTCTCGCAGCGCCGGCGACTCGTAGTTGTACAATCACGTGGCGATAAGATAAGAAGCGGGTGACGTCGATCTTGCTCCTTCCTGTACAAGTACAGTGCCAGCGCTGGCTCCTCTGCCGCCCCAGCCGCATCTCGTCCCGCAGCGGGGAGCACCCCGTCGAAGTCGCCGCAAGCCTCCGCCCCTTGGGTCGCGGCGAGTGGGACAGTGGGCTGGTCCTGGTCCGGACCCTCTCATTACTTGTAGACGACAGTTTCCGTGAGGCCTTACTTGTGTACCTTATTATTCATCTGTCAAAGCCCCAGCTCAAAGTGGTGGCGCTGTCTTCACGCAAGGGTCCAGTGTCTCAGAGAGCTGCTCGACAACACTCGACGCAGCAGCCAATCAGTCATGCCCCTACAGCAACTCCCGCCCATTGGCGACCTGCACTCCTGTGCAGACCTTGCCCAGACAGAAGTCCTAGACTTGTTGTTTGAGCCCAGCCCCGCAATACACTCGACTCTCATACCCGTGATCCGGACTGCCGAGTACGAATCATATCCAGAGTTCGTCGACGCATGTCAGATCCAGCTCCTGTCGCTCGCCGCCAGCTGCACGGCCGACACCACCGACCCCACGCTCCTATCCGTCCTCGGATCTCATCCGCGGCTGGGCGAGAAAAAGGTCGACTCTGCACAATCAGCCGCCGAGCAGGCTAACCTCCGAGGTGAGGGCGAGGAGCTGGCTCGGCTGAACAGGGAGTACGAAGACAAGTTTCCGGGGCTGCGCTACGTCGTCTTCGTTAACGGGCGGGGACGGCCGGAGATTATGCAGGATATGAGAGCCCGCATTGACAGAGGCGACTACAGCAAAGAGGTCGATGCAGCGCTTCAGGTACGAAGATGGGCCCTAGCAAGGCGGTTCCGACGAATGTAGTGCTAATCATTGCCAGGCAATGTGCGATATCGCCAAGGATCGGGCCTCCAAGCTTCTCGGGCAGTCATCAGGCCTGTAGCTGAAGATGGCTTATCATATACGCCTCATGCCCATCTGTCCTTGGTTGAGACATGTGGTGGATTTGCCAGCGAGCAAAGTGTTGGAGGACGCAGCTCGCGCCCTTGGCCTCCTGTGTCCAGACTCGTGGTCCACTGTTCTCGCCCGTTCAGTCAAAGATATCTCCTTTCCTTCCACGCAAGTAAGCAACGATTCGGTATATAGGGGGCGGCTGCTGCCGCTGTTCATCATAATTTGGCATTTAGCAATGATCGTTTTCGTCTTCTCTCGTGTGAGCCTAGGCCGATCTCCTTGTGAAATCGTCCTGGTTCTTGAACCCTGGTGGTCACTAGACGATCATCCACGGGATACCATCGTGCCCATGAACAGTTTCTGAGTCATGTCGATCTTCCGAACCAGAAGGCGGCTGAGCTTTGCCGAACAGGACGCCAAAGTCACAATACACATCCTCCGTCTCCTCGCAGAGATCGCCAAAGGGCTCGCCGTCGGGGTGCATCGAGGCAAAGCTGTCTTCAAAGAGGCTACACGTCCGTATTGGTGGCTGGAATTCAGGTGAGGTCGTGGTGTGAAAAGAAGATGGGCTCATCTTGTCGATGGTCGCTAGCTTCGAGGATGGCACTGCTAGAGCAGTCAACGTGGAGGGTTGCTGCGACGTCTTCGATAGCTGATGCAAAGGTTTCTCTCTAGACAAATGCTGATGATCCAGGTTCTTGGAGACAATTCGACGCCCATGGCCTGTGGCTGTTGTGTAGGACGTCTGTGGCGCCAGCTGCTTTTCCTCTGGCTTCTGCCTCGCCCCCTGACGATGCACCGTCGCTCGAGGCGTCGTATCAAGCGAGACGGAGCCAGCCTCTAGTCTCTCCACTCTGATCACCCCCGGCCCTTTGAGTCCCAGCCGTTTCCGCATACGGTTCATGATGGAAAACCGCAGAATCGACGTGATATGTAGGTTGGGGCCCGTTTTCCGCGGGCCAGCGCCGGGCACTTTTGCCAATCCTGAGGCCGTTGGCCGGCGGGCAGTAGCGCTGTCCACATCCTGGCTGCAGGGAATGTGCGTGGCCGGGAGCGAGTACGGCTGCGAGAGACGGCTCGTGACGAGCTGGAATCGAATCCGCCGCTTCTTGAAGCTCAACTCAGCCGTATTAGGCCCGTCAACGTCGAGCCTGCTGCGCCGGCGCTTGGTCCTCGTGTGCGGGTTGAGAAGCGAGGTTATCTGGAGGAAATGGGACGGCCCGTCCCCAGGTGTTGTTGCCACTGCCTTAGCTTGCGGGTGGCATCGCCGCATGGGAATTGATCGTTGGTTCGCATTTCGCCCTTGCTCGTGAATTTCCTTGTGCTCCATCGTTGCTGCGTATGGCTTGCTCGAGACGGATTGCTCAAGAATATGCCGCGAGGCCTGTGTAGCGGGTCGTAGGGTCGTGCCCACGAGTGGGTTTGTGTTCAGGGCGTCAGGCCTCGAGCTTCCCGAGACAAGAGCCCAATATCGCTGTCTCTGTAGAGGGATGTCTTGCGGATGCAAGCTTTTTTCGACTCGGAGGCTCATGGGGTTGCCTTGTCAATGGGAACGCCCATGAGTGTAGTCCTTGCACGCGTCGTTGTTTTCTGGAGGCGGGCGTAAGGGCGCCAGGCTGGGTGCAAGTGCTCCGCGTGGATCTGCAGGTGATGTAGACGAACGACGTTTAGAGTCCAAAGTCTTCTCATCGCCGATATGTTAGAGGACGAGTTTACAAACGCACGACGGCAGGGTTAGCTGGGCGTCAAGTACATACTCGAACGTCGCCCAACTCCCGGGGCCCGCGCAACCCTGTCTTGATGCGCGGCCGCAGCCAGCGTCAGGCAGCGTCCACCAACGAGAGGCCGAGAGTAGGGGTGCGTGTCGGCCTGCAGGATCCTGGGCAGGGATGCCGCAGACAGGCAACTCCCCGGGCAAGCCTGGCGTCGTTCCCGAGGGTGTGGTACAACTTACAAGATGCCAAGCCTCATGGCCGCATCCATCCCGGGGGCGCCGTCGCGGAGGGATAGGCCGGGTTGCCTCATTCGGCCGCAGATGCGACAAGCCGGGGGCACCACCCACGGCACCCAGCGCGCTGGGAGGACGCGCATAGGGCATGCATCCATATGCCTGCTGCGAATTTGCCTCCACCCCTCACCCGTGGGCGCCGTCCACCTGGCGTGGCGGGCCGGGACCCGGCCCCCAGGCGATGGTCCCAGCGACGGGCCGGATGGTGATGGATCTGAGAGGCGTCGCGACGGCTGAAGAGCAAGCTGAAGACGCCCCGGCCCCCCAAGCCACCTCTCGGAACTGCACCGAAGCGACCATGTACGAGTACGTGCGCGGCTGCACAATGCCTTGTTTTGTCCCGTCCCGTGCCTGCCGCAGCGTGCGTGCGTTGGGCTGTCAATCGACGGCGCCCGTAAGCAGGGATCGTCTCGTGCAGCGGCCACGGCTCGTCACACACCACCGAGCCGTCGCGCACGAACGCTCCCTGCGCCGCCGTCACTTATTAGTTGCTCGCCCACCATCCATCCACCGGACCACCACCTCCACCGTCCAACACGCTCGTGACCACCGCGACGCATCCTGGTAAGCTGCCCAACGCGAATGCCACACCACCAACCATGAGGCTCTGATCGGCCTCGAGCGCAGGCCTGTGGCGGATAGCGTCGGCGCCCGTGGCGCGCATGCTTCCGCGCCTCTGCTCGCCCCTCGGAGGCTGTCCGGCACGGGGCAGCGCTGCGTCTTTTGCGAGGCATGCACTCCACAAGACGGTCAGTCGGGCACGGGCTGTCGGCAGTCTTCGTCTTGATTACGAGTACTCGTATGCCCGAGGCCGCCCTCGAGCGCCACCGACTCAACTACCTGCCGCGGTCGACGGCTGATCGAGCACGCCATAGTGATACTCGTACGTACAAGGGGACCCCGTAACCGGACTTCCTCTTGCGCATCGAGGGCCGCACGGCACTCGCTGCTTGGAAATGGCCTTGGCGTCGTTGCACAGAACACCCCAGTGGCATCAGCCTCCCTCCCGTGTTCCAGAGCAATGCAAGCCGCGGACGCCACCGTCACGCAGCAGCAACTATAGGTCTGGCTTTGCTACTACTCCGTACCATCATCAGACTCGTGTAACAAGCGGGCTGTTGGCTGGTCGTGTCTTCACGTCGAATATCTCGTTGCGCCACCCACCAATCCCATGCTCGTACACCTTCTGCGCCGCGTCTCGCCCCTCGTCGTCCCACAGCTTGACCAAGCTGCCTGGTGCATAACGGCCCCGGAAAACGCCTCCACCAGGCCGCACACCCACCCTCGCTTCAAAATCCGGATCGGGCGCGGGCGTGAGGCGAGAGGCGACGGCCCTGAGAAAGGTCCAGAGATCGCTCGGGTCGGCGATGCGCGTCGCCCGCAGGCGCTCGCGCGCAAATAGCAGCTCTCGGTTCAAGAAGTGCAAGCCCTCCTCGATTGCCGCTCCCATCTTGGCTTCGAGCGCCTTTCTTAAGATGGGTCTGATCAATGGTTTGAGAATCCAAGCGAGGCAGGCAAACTTCGACTCGTTGAGCGTGTAGTTCAAGTGATGGATGTGGACATCGGCGCCTCGGAGCGTGACCATTTCTTCTATCCGGTCCCGTCCAATCTCAATATCTAGCGTAATGTCGATGCCGCGCTCGTCCAAGTGGAAGCTCGCGAGGCCCTCGTCCATCATCCGTAGGAGCCCAGAGTGCAGGCGTAGCCAGTATCCCAGATCGTCCGCCGCAATCGACAGTCCCGCGATGGTGACCTTCAGAAGGGTGGTCATCGACGATGTCGTCCGGAAACGGCCTTTTCGGACTTCTATGTCATTCTGCGTCGAAATATGGAGTTTAAAGGGCAGAAACGAGCTGTGATTGACGGTTCGTCCGGGCTCTAGGACTAGGTTCTCGAGGAGCAGGTCCACCGCTGGCGTTGATACTTCTAGGCGAGGCACGGGTAGGTACTGGATGGCTTGTACGAGTAACGGCACAAAGACGTTGATAGAGTCGTTGACGAGGAAGTTGTTCGTGTATCGGCCATCTGGCGAGAGAATGTGGGCTATGCGCGATGATGTGTGGGCGAGTTTCTGAACGTCCACGTCTTCGGCAGCCGAGCGTAACGCAGACTGGAGGCTGCCCAGGAGACGGTCCACGCTCTCGGCGATGGAAGACGTAGAAGTGGCGTTCTTTGATTTCTCCCGAAGGTCCTTGAACCGCTGTTCGGCATTGTCGAAAAATTCCGGGTCCGAGAGCATATCTTGAACTAGGTTGGCGAGCTCATTTACCAGTTTGTCAAAGTCTGGATCCGCGCGGCCGGCGTCGACAACGTCGCTGAACGCTTTCTCGACCTGCACCCAAGATTCACGGTTGCCCAGGGAGGTGAGTAGAAGCCAAAAATTGCGAGCTGCCCGATCGGCCTCGGGGTTGGTGCCAACATCCTCCTCAACAGCTTGGGCCGTGTCAGAGGCAAGTCGTGCGTAGGCAGAAAGATATCGCTGTAGCAGCAGAGATAGTGTTGATACGGATTCGGAGTAGTCCCTCCTCTGCCGAAGCTTCAGGACGGCCTGTTTCAAGCGATGAAGAAGCGCAGTCCGCTCCTCGCCGCCGACATGCTCAGAGAGGCTATGACCTGCTTCGCGGACCACCTCAGCTGCGCCGGATGAGACGACTTGGGCGACTTCCTCCACTTGGTCCTCAAGTACTTGCTTCGAGGGGGCCACGGCGGTTTGAGAGCTCCCGCTTGCGTGCTTCAAAGCCTCGACGGCCTGGGCTGGAGGGCCGAGCTGCTCACCAGCCTGCTTCGAGACATCCGCGAGCGTGAAGGCGGTATCCCGGAATACCTCTCGTCCGATGACACTCAGATCAGCCATGAAAAGGCGGAAGTCCGAGTTGGTGAGCAGCAGCGACCCCACGGTCTGCAGGCTTGCCACGGTGGCCGACGCATCAGCCTTGGCCTTGGAGGCTGCCGCTCTAGCTCCGATGTCCCCAATGTCAAGATCCAACCTGGCCTTGCTGAGGTACCAGATAAAATCCTGGATCTGATCTTGCGCGTTTTTGTGCTGCAGGAGCTCGACGAATTGCGTCAGCCACAGTTTGGAGGAGCGGATGAGAGCCCGCCCAGAGCTGGTAAGGTCGACTGCCTCTGGGTTAAGGATATCTGCAGACATGAGGCTGCGCAGATGGACAATGACCTGCTCGTTTGAGGGCATGTAGCCCTGGGACATGGCCCGCAGCATCTGATACGTGTGAAGCTTCTCGTGAAGCCGGGTCTGTCGAGCAGTCTCGTCATTGTACTGCGGCAGCAGAGGCTCGCGCTCGCCATCGCGGTGGCGCGGCCTGCGGAGTCCAAAGCATGAGAGCATCGTGAGGTGATGCACTCGGGCTCACGAGCACGGGGTCGCAGAAATCATCACGATAGAATGCAAGGGCTCATTATCGACGCGCAAAAACATGGGGGTAGAGGCTGGAGGTAGGTAAGGTAGGTTGTCAGGGTGCTGCTTGGAAGTTGGCAGAGTGACGTGCTCTTTGGTTGTGCACCCTTCAGGACCAGGTCAATGACGTCGCTGCAGTGGCAAGGCAGCGAGCGCCCCAGCGTTTATCCCGGTGCCGGGGCAGCGGCTGCCTCAACCTGCCCCGAGCAATATACAATCCATTCAATATTCAAGACTACGGCGCCACAAACAGCAAAAGACTTTACGTTTCACGAGCATCCGCCGCTGAAGACGGCCAGCCCGCGTCTCAGTGATCACGGCTGCCAGCGGCGGGTGGTTGGCGCTATAAGCGTCTGCACGAGACCCCCGGGTTTATGGGGCGCCCCGATTCCCCACGCCGCCGTCGCCGTCTGACGCACGGCGCGTGCATCCACCGTTGAGTCTGTTGTTCGGACGCTCGGCTTTGCTGGCGGTTCTTTCGCAATGCGTGACAGTTCAATGACCATTTCCGTGGCACAACAGACGATGAGGCAAATCAACCGTCTGTTTGCTACCCTGTGCGATTGTCGAGTAGGGGGCGTGAGGCGTGTGGGCAGCAGGTTGTACGACTCGTGCACGTGTTGGCCGTCAGGCAGCCCGGCAGCGATCATCAAGAGTAATTGGCAGACTCACATTGGCTCGTGGCCTGCGAGACATGGGCATTAATATAAAGATCTCTATTTCTGCACCTTGAACGGCCGACGGGGGCTGGGGTGCCGGGCCATGCGCCCCCGGACAATTTGGCCGGTGATCCGCCTCGCGTGGGGAGATGCCGAGGTCCATTGACGATAAAGCCGACGCGTTGAAGACTACAACTTGAGAGAGCCGTCACCTTCGCCAGCCAGCCCGAAGGTCGCCATCGAACCCTCCAGTATCTCTCTCGCTTAGCTCTCAACATTGTACAGGATTTTGCAGATGTCGGAAGAAGCGTACCCTGACGAACGCACCCGATCGGTCGCCGAAGCCTGGTGCGTCTCGCTCACCCACGACGGCCTTGTGAACTGCGGGCCGGAGCTGACAGAGATCCTAGGATGCGGAACGGCGACATGGCTCCAGTGGCCCGCTTCCAGCGCCAGGGCTTCCAGGAGGCCATGGAGATAACGCCGCTTCCCGCAACAGACGACGCTCAGAGTCGCTCCCTCAAGCGATTCATCAGCCGGCAGCCGGCGTGGAAGCCTGGTGGCGAGCTGCCGTGGGATGCTCTGTTCTCGGGCCTCGACGGCCCCCGGCCCAGGCACAGTGGCCCCGGCGTCTTCGGCGGACACGTCTATGCGCAGGCGCCGCTGGCCGCGGCGAGGGCCGTGGAGGAAGAGGATAGTCGCGCCGAGTCCAACGGCAAGCAATCGGGGACGGTCGGCATTCATGTGAGTCCGCTGTGCATTGTGCGCTGTTCCGAGGGCCACCTAACGCGGGACCCGCCAGTCTATTCAAGGGGTTTTCACGAATCCGGGCTTGCAGGATCGTCCGTTCATCTACGAGGTGTCGCCACTCGCGTCCGGCCGGTCTTTCAGGGCGCGCCTGGTCAACGCTCGGCAGCCAAAGGAGCCGTCAGAGAGTCCGTCGGGTCCTTTCCCCATATCAGATGGTGACCTGCCCCTGAACGAAATCTGCTTCAGCTGCATCACAACGTTCAAGCGGTCAATACCCACCCACGACGAGGTGCAACAGTTGCAGTCCGCGCAGGAACGCTATGCCGACATTCTGTCGCTCAGAGCTCCGGACGAGTGGGACCTCGCCCCTCAGGCTGACATCGACCTGGTCAAAGAGCTGTTCCCCAACCCAGGCCCAGGCGCGTTTCCTATCCTTGACATGCACAAGGTCGACATGACCGCGTACAATGCTGGCAAAGCCGTCAGCGAGCGTCGAGAGCTCATATTCTACCGGCTGCTAAAGCCCCTTGACGAGAAGGACGTCAACGCGCACATTGTCTGCCACGCGTTCGAAGCCGATCGAAACGGGTTGATCATGCTGGGAAATCACCTGGGGCACGGCCACAACATGGGCATCGCCGCAAGCCTCAGCTACTCGTTCTACGTTCATGTCAACCCGGAGGAGACAGTCATGGACGGCGAGGGGTGGTGGCTTCAGGAGGTTTGCTGGCCAAGGGTCAGCGCAGGCCGAGGTATGATGGAGAGCAAAATATGGAGTCCCGAGGGAAAGCACGTCGCCAGTGGATATCAAGACGGCATCATCGGGCCTGAGAAGAAGAAGCTCGAAACTGAAGCCAAGTTGTGAGTTGTGCAACAACCGTTGCTGCTGCTGATGAATTCTGGGCATAGACTGGTTCGGAGACGATTGGCGTTCTTGGTCAAGGTGATGCGAGAAGAAGTAGATAGAATCACAGCTATGTTTGCCTTACACTGCAAAGTATTCACAGGAGCCCTACAAGGGACCCAGAGCCCAGTGAATCTGCCAGCTGTGGTAGGGGGAGGACTGGGCAGCTTTGGAGTGGCAGCACTAGGGCTGCTGAGTGTGCCAACTGGACCGTCACAGGGCCAACCGTCATTCATAACACTCCCCTTTCCTCCAGGCTCCCCCTTTGTTTACTTTTCTCCTTCATCTGACAGTTCAACCTCCCGAACGACCGACCTCTTCGTCCGTATTCAAACAAGTCTGCGCTCCCAACCTTCCAGCATCGTCCCCACCGCAAACAATTGTCTGCCACCGCAAAGGAACACAAAAAGCTGCAGCAGAGTTGGCATCTCTGCACTGTGGCTTTCTCTCGTGTCCTTGGGGCTCTTGTGCGCGTGGCCTCTCGGGTCTATCCTCGCCAACAAGTCGCGTCCCTCCCTCTCCTTGTCAAGGCCCTTCACCTACTTGCATGACAATCTCTTCCTTGCCCCCATTCCCCTGCATATATTCGGTGTCTGGGATCTTTCTCAAGAAATCTACAACTTTTGCTTTGATTCTTTTTTGTTCTGTTTTGCATCAAAGATCCCCTCACTTTCGGAAAGTCCATTGTTTTGTTTGAGGAGTCATATTCCACCAAGAGTTTCAGCAGCAACAGCAGCAGTAGCTGCAGCAGCACCTTCTCATTTTCCTCCTCAAAGCACGCCAACCAAGCACCTAGGAGGAGGGTGAAATCGATGGCGTCCCCGCGGTCCCCGTCGGGCTCTCGTCATATGCGGCGAAGATCCGCGTCTCCCTCGCGCACGGAGCGAAGACCACCCGTCAGGGTCGGTGATGTCTTGACTTAATTAGGATTTGAAGAACCATGACGAGTATTGACAAAGAAGATTGGACAGGCCCGTAACCCTCTTCCTTTGGAGACAGGAGTCGGATTGAGCAGTGCCGGACACCCTCCTTCCCGGTCTCAAAGCTCGCAGCAGCAGTCAGGTACTCCAGCCATCCTGAATGATGACGACAGACACCCCCCTCCAATGAGCAACCTTCAAGCTTCCCAACAAAACTGGAGCAGCATTTACAATGCCAGCGGTCTGCCCGCGCACCTGGATCGACGTTTGCAGGAGATTCGTTCGAGCCTTCGGGCGACGTACGGGTCTGTCTTTCAAGTGGCTCAAGACGGCACTACATATCAATGGCCGACCACGCTGCGAGGCGTTCCTGTGGCCAAGCTGACGGAAAACTCGCCCTACTGGGAGCCATCCTGGTCCTCGTTGGAGAGTTTTCTCGCCCAGGAAGCAGCCGAGGCAATGGAAAAGATGCGATGCAGAGATGAGCTGAGAAGGGACCCAGATAACAGACGTCTCAAGAAGGAGTGCAAGACGCACATGGACAACATGAGTAAGCACAAAAAGATCAGGGAGATATTCGGACACGATAGCCCGTATCACCCGAACCAGCTGATCTGCAAGCGACACATGCCTCCGGAAGGCCTCTGTCAGAAGGAGATGATGTACCGCCTGGCCTGCAGAGTGGCCGACTTCATCTGTCTGCAAAAAGAGGGGCTTCTGACCATGGATCCTTGGGATTTCTTCCGCTGGCGACTTTCAGTCAAACTCAACAAGCTCTTCGAGCACCCCGGTGACAACGCCAAGGACTTCGCTCGGACGGCGATATACCGGCTGTGTGACGAGAGCCAAGACGGAAATCGATACGAGGATCCCATAATGAGGGATGCTGTTTTGATTTCTGCCTACTTCCAGAATCGCATTGGGTCTTTCAACAAACAACGGACTTCGAGGTTCATCCCCAACAGCAGCAACTCAGCGCGTCTCACGAGGGGCCTAGGAAATCCGAGAGACCCTCGGCCAGCCACTCTCCTGCCACCAAGCCAGCCTCATCAGTTGACAGGCACAGCTCATCATGGGGGCCCGGAAAGTCAGTACCAACAAGCTCGTAGTCCTATCTGGCAGGGTATCGGCCACTTTCGCGCACAGCAACAATCGAGGCGTCAACGACAAGGGGACCAAGAGGACCATGGATCACCGTCGCAGAGACACCCCGGGCCGCGATCTCAGGGAGAACAGGTAATCAGCCAGGAATCGCGGGCAAGAGAAAGAGAGGCCGCCACTTCTTCGCCCGCAACCGCTGCCCATCATGTGCGGATGAGCATGGAGGGGAGAATCCGCCGCGAACGGCAAGTGCACGACGAAGCGAGAATACAGGCCAACGAGGCTCGCTTGAGACGCCAGGAGAGCGCGAGAGAGGGGTTTCGGCTTGCACGGGAAGACCAAGACCGAGAGGCAATGAGAGCCAGACAAGGATGGCTAGCCAGCGAGTCACCTGGCGATACTTCCCGGCTGGGCGGCAGCAACAGCAGCAACGTCTTCCTGCAGATAGTGGGCAGTTATTTTCTGGAACGGCAGCAAAACGACGCAGCGCGAGAGTGCACCGACAGGGAACGACAGGCCCGAGCGTCAGACAACGCCCGGCAGAGACAGGATAAGATCCAGCGGGTCAGGCGCGAGAGGCGCGGCTACTATTGAGTATGAAGGCATCCATGACTGATACGCCAGACAAGTGGCGGCTGGAGCTGCTGAGAAGCGGAGCGGCGAGAGCAAAAACAGCAGAGACGAGGGAGGAGAAAGACAGTGTGGACCGAAGAGTGCTGGTCGATAGGTCCGGGTTGAGATTGCTGCCCGGATGAGCGCTCTGATGTGGGATATTTGTACGAATTTTGCGTTTTGCACGCTCTGTCGATGTTTCCAAAGGGGGGTGATGGGCTCTGTACTTTGCGCCTTGCAGCAGGATGTGTGATGTCTTTCACATATCAGCCCTCAGCACTTCCTCCGACAGCTTCACGAAGCGACGTTGTGGAACATCACAGATAGATCACCTTTCGGCTACTCTAGCCAGAATACCACGCCACCTGGTTCCCCAAGCTCTCGCGAGACTGCTCACCTAGGGCATGAGCTCGCAATGCTCGCTCTTAGCCGATGCATCCTTGAAGATGCACCCTTGGAGGCAGCCATGGTGAGCTCGCAGGTCTAATGAAATGTCCCGGGAGCTTTCGGGTAGCTCGGTGTCTGCGTCACCAGGGCCAAATTTGCAGAGCGGACGAGTGAAACCACCCTGAAGCGACCTTGGACAGCGCAATACTTTAACAGAGGGATTCTTTGCAAGTCAGGCACGTTGACGAGGCGAAAGGCAAGGGGACCTCTGCTGTATCACGAGGCCGGAGCTCATGCTCGGCAACTTGCCAGAGCTCCCGCATCACGTGATGACATTGGCTCCACTATGATTGGCCAATTGCCCCTGCCGAACGGATCTGCTCATCCAACTTCGACTCAAACCATCAGCCCATCCTCACAAATCCCTCGACGGCAACGTCTCGCGCCTCGAAAACCCGCCAGAACCGCCTGCAACGACACCATGCATCTGCAACGCTCCGTCCTCGCTGCGGCCCGCCGCGTGGCCGTCGCTCCCGCCGTCACCCGCGGCTTCGCCACCTCCTTCATCCGCCGTATGCGATCAAGCAGGCCCTGCTCGTGCAGTCCGTCGGCTAACTCGTTTCTCAGGCGAAGCTGCCAAGACTGGCCCAAACACCCCCAGCGAGCAGGCCGCCGCCCTGTCCGGCTCTGCCGACAAGAAGATTGGAGCGTACAAGACCTTCACCCGTGCGTCGCGCCCGTTCCGTATCCACCCCGTAGCCTCGGTCGAGGCGGCAATCGAGGAAAACAGCTAACACGGGGTCCATCATGCAGAGGTCAAGACTGAGGACGACCTGTTCGGCCCTGGTGCCGCTCCCGGCACCGTTCCCAGCGATCTCGAGCAGGCCACCGGCCTGGAGCGTCTGGAAATCCTCGGCAAGATGGAGGGCGTCGACATTTTCGACATGCGCCCGCTGGACGCCTCCCGCCTGGGAACCATGGAGGACCCCATCATGGTCCGCTCCGCCGGTGATGAGCAGTTTGCCGGTTGCACTGGCTTCCCTGCCGACTCTCACACCGTTAACTGGCTCGGCGTAAGTTTGCCGGCTACTCACCCTCTGAATTGGACACTCGACGCTGATACGGATCTACTTTAGCTTACCCGTGAACGTCCCATCGAGCGCTGCCCCGAGTGCGGCAGCGTCTACAAGATGGAGTACGTCGGTCCCCAGGACGACCACCACCACCACCATCACGCCCAGGAGTTTGAGGAGCCCAAGACCTTCGCCGACTTCGTCAAGCCCGAGTACCGCTACCGATAAATATAAAACGTATGGGGGTGGGCGAAGGTTGTTTGTATTACGCGACAGGATGTAGCAGTCATGAATGGAGAGGCGAATTATTCCATCGAGAGAGTGGCGCGGTTGTGTAGATTACGGTGATTGTTCATTCTGTTAATTTACAGGTTTTGAGTGAACCTCGGTGCCTTGGCCTGGCTGCGTCACTATCCAGCATAACGTGAATTTCTTGTCCAGCTGCTTGTCCCTTTTACCATGGCCATCTCGATGGACGCTGAAGCTACGCCACTCTTGCGTCAAAGTTGTTGACCTGTGGAATATCGGCGTCCGAAAGCTGCGCCTCGAATGCCATCGACGGCCTTGATGATGCCCACGGGCGAGCTGCACATATTCTCAGGCGCAGCACCCCACGCTGCCTCAGCATCTGCATCATACGTCGTCGCGCCAAGTCGGGATGCACCGTATTGCCGGTTGAGGTATTCTCCCAAGTTAGTGAGGCTTGATCTGCGGTTGCAACCTCTGCTGAGAAGCTCCTCAAGCATCACCCCTCGTCCTCGTCAAAGCTCAACTTGATCTTTTTAGCCTTCTTCTTGACCTTCTTATCACCTGTCGCTGGGGCCTCTTTGCTGTCCTTGGTGACGGAATGCGCTGCGTCCTTGGGGACGGCCTCGTCGGCGGCGTCGCCAACCACGCGGCCGCCCTTGCGCTTCCGTCCACCGATTGCGGACTTGGCTTCCGCTTCCTTTTCGCCGGTCTTTTCTGCAGAGTTGGCGCCTGGGGACCCGTGGTCATCGTCATCCGCCCTGGCGGCCGCTTCCTTGACGGTGCCGTCCTTGTCCACTTCCACGGTCACGGTGTTGCCGTGCTCGTCCACAATGAGGGGGGCATCTTCGGCCTCCTCGCTGCTCGAACGCTTCTTGGCGGACCGCCTCTGGGCGGCCGCAAGGGAATCTGGGCCCGATGCCCCCGATGCCTGGGCGCGAAGGGCGGCAAGGAATGGCGGGAGGGAGGAGCTGTACGACAGGTTCTTGGAGGTGACTTTTTGAGACATGGCGACACGAGTGCTCCGTCGACGTCAAGCCTTGGAATGTTCCATCTGTACTCGGTGTGCTCAGGACCGTTCACTCGCGTCCAGATGCCGTCTCATCTCAGTGAAGCTCGCGGCAGCGTCGTTGGCGCCAACCTCGGGCCTATGGCGGCAACGCCGGCGCTGGGGAACTATAAATGATCCGCGGCGGGAATCTTTGTGGCTTATCGCGCGGGTGTGTGGCGGCAGATCAGAAAAATAGGCACAAAACCTTTTGCATCTGGCCTTGAATTGTCTCGGGCGATTGCACGTCCATGATTGGCCGCCGCGGCGTGGATCCCTCCCCGTCCGTCTTTTCGCCTTTCCCTTACGTGGACAGTGGAGGCTCCTGGCCTGGGCCAGCGGCCGACTCTGACCCCCCCGTCCCAAAGAACCAGGGCGGCCAACCGTCCGCCAGCTTCTGTCTCGTTGCAAGCTGCTGGGCCGCGCCTCGCTCCGTCAACTTCTCCTTGCTTGCAACCGCGACGAGCCTCTACCGCCCCCCCACGACCTGGTTCCGCGACTCTGGCGTGCCATTGACGGTTTCGTGGCAACGCAGCCCCCGTCGATTCGACCGTTGGCCTGATTGCCGGCCGCTGCGACGCAAGCGACACTCATCTCTGCATCTGCTGGGATTCGCTTCCCTGCCGCTCGTTCATCCACGACTCGCGGTCGTCGGCTACGAGCACTGTCTGCTTCTCTCTGCATCCGATACTATAGAGACACGGGATACGCCAGCCGTGCTGGGTCCCTAGAATCCCGCGCGCATCGACGTCGCTGCCTTCGGCCTTTTTTTTTTTTTTAGATATCATTTGCCCCTGACTAGTGGTCTCGCCTCGGTCACATCCAACCATCCCCGCGCATTGACTTCAAAGCTTGG